>PVIR01009756.1:0-52059 GCA_004026965.1 Petromus typicus | reverse complement strand
TAGTAGTAGCAGATATAATAATGAATCTATTACCTTGGAACTGATTTCAGTTTTCAATCATTTTTTAATTAATATAATTATATATACTTAAAGACAAGAAATGTATGATTTCTCTAAACTTACTGCTTTTCAGTGTAATTACATTGCACAAATAACAATAAGAATTGTCCTTTGTAATTATTACATATTCTCATATTTTTAATACTGATAATATTCTATTTACACTATTAAATTACAAAAAGTTACAGTTGGCAATGATATATTTAAATAATACTTCTACATATATTAAATATTAAACTTAGTAAAATAATTTTAGAAAATCTGTATCATTGTATACAAAAAACAACCACATTGTTTTTGTCTGAATAAGTGTATTGCTATTATTTAGTTTGAAAGCTGATTTATTCATTTTAGTTAAGGAGTAAAATATATATGATCCATTTTTACATTTGGAATTCTTTATCAGAAACAACAGAGATAAAACAAACTTACCATCTTAAGATATTGTTAAAATTACATAGATAGATAGATAGATAGATAGATAGATAGATTCACATTTCTATGAACAACTGAATATACCTGATGAAAAAAAAAATAATCACTTAAAGTAACAGGAAACAGAATTTAAAAGTAAAATGATTTATAGAAAGTTTTCTTTGTAAGTAGAACAATTCTTTAAAAGCAGGGGCAAAATTAAATTATTTTAGCACTATAATCATATTACAAGCTTTCTCTTGAATGACAACAAAAAATTTTATGTTAAAATGGCATCAGCAAATAAAACTAATATTATCTGCTACTATCACCTATCAGTTGCAATACTGTTTTCACTCTTGACAGAAATTCCGATGTTTTTCTCATTTGAAACTTGGTGGGTTTAAGTGAAAGAAACAAATTTGTGCAGTGTATGACAGCTTGAGTCTGAATTTGAAATTCACATGACACCGGCATTTAGATTGACTTTATCACATCACAGGGTTTTGGTAAAATGTTCATTAAAACCCTGTATCAGTCACTTTCCATTACTGGGTTAAGATACTTGACACATACAATTTAAAGAAGAAGTTGTTTTGGCTCATGATTTCCAGATTTGGTCCATAGATGATGGCCTCTATGGCAGACACACCAAAGAAAAGATTATGACTCAGGATATTTGTTCCCCTTAGAGCAATCAGGAAGCAAGGAATAAAGGAGCAGCTAGGAATAAGAACACATTCTTTCAAGTCTTATCCCCAGTGACTTGGCTGCTCTGACCAGGGCTCACCTTGTAACAGCAATTTAGTTTGAATTAGTTGGTTGATCAATCCACTGGTGAGCATGGTATGTCTATGAATCGATCACCAAAACCCTACCTCTGTACACAGTATATTTGAGCCATTTCAGATGTGAACCATAATATGCTCTCAGCTAATTTTCCACATAGCTTCTATTTATTTACATATATATCCCCAACTATTAAAATTACATAAAGTGATATCATTTATGCAATGCTCCTATTCCAGAACTGCTTAAGAGGGAAACAAGTTCAACATATCAGTGCTTACCTCCATCAGTCACAAGGAAAATTCTTCTGTCATTATTCTTTACACTTCTTATAATGAGTCTTCTCAGTAAATATGGCACTCAACTTATGGTTTTGTGAGTTATATTAACAGAGATGGGTTGTGTTGAACAAGTATAGAAGTTGTATATATGCTTCAGTATCTTATCTCAACCATTGTGTGTCAAGCAGGAGAGATAGAGAGAAGACATTAAAAATAACAGAAAAAGGGCCGGGGAGTTAGCTCAGTGGTTCCGGTGCCTGTCTTGCAAGTGAAAGGACCTGGGTTCGATCCCCGGTAACCACATACTATACTGGGTGTGGAGACTCACGCCGAGCAGCAACTAGTACCACATACCACAGTGCCAGGCGTGGTGGCTCACGCCTGTAATCCCAGCACTCGGGAGGCAGAGGCAGGAGGATTGTGATGTGAGTTTGAGGCTGAGCTCAGGCCAGCCTGAACCACAAAGCAAGACCCTGTCTCAAAAAAAAAAAAATAATAATAAATAAATAAATAAATAAATAAAAATAAAAATAACAGAAAAAAATGCCAGGCATGTTAGCATTCCCTCATTGTGAAAAAACAGAAAAAAAATTATGTAAGAATGGTTTATTATGTCTTTTTCCTATTTGTTTGGTACTATGCCATGTTTTCAGATATTCCAGGCAGCGGTGGCTCCACTGTTTTCAGGCCTGTGGTCAGGAAGAATATCCTGGCAAAAAGACTGGCAGAAAAAAAGTCACTAAAGAGACACTGATTATATAAAACAAAAATACGTCTACCAAAACAGGGGTAGATCCATTTAATTATTCACCCAAGATATTGTTTTAAAAAATCAGTTCTAGTTAATTGGATAGTTTCAGGAACATCTTATATATTTCTTCAAAAGTATTTTATTATTCATTTATAATGTTTTCCCTTAGTAAGTTTACATTATTATGCACTCTTCTAAGAATGTGACAGAATAACAAAGACAATTCATATAGCTAGTTTCACACTACACACAAAATGATGGAAAACCGTATCTTACATAAGAACATTAGGAAACAGAGCTTTATGAAAGCTTTCTGAAAGTTTTAACAATAGGCAAGTTATTCTTACAATATTGTACTTTGCTCTGAGATAAAAGCATAAAAGGACACTTCACTGAGTGAAAGATTTGTATAGAAAATATTCTATAACTATATAGCTATAAAAATCAAACTTAAAAATGACTAAAATACCTAATTCTTAAAGTGAAGGATTGTCAGGTGATTAACTCATAATTAGAAGAATGAGGTTTAAGTTAAAGGTTTTACTTGTAAGGGTTTATTCTTCAAAACTTATTAGTTTTTCATAGTATGAATGTATTAGATTCTAGAATACCAAATCATATCATACAATTATAAAACTCAGTAAGAATAAGCAAACAGTTCTAATAAAGAGCAAATAGAAAGAAAACTCAATTCTGTATTCCATTGATGAAGGCGAGATTTAATTGAATCTATCTTAATGTGCATGTCAATCCCTGGAAATTATAAAACAAGTACTGATGATATTATTTCTAACACAAAAGTTTCAGATCATCAGATATTGTGCTATGTTTCTAATATCTGAGTAGATGCACAGCAATAATTTTATGTCTGGTAAATTTTCAGTTCCAGCATGTTGTGTTGTTTAACACTATGTTCTGTATGAATCTAGCTTCATGCGTTCAGGATGGCAACACAATCTAGTTTATCTCAGAACACACTGAAAAATCATTACATGTTACACTGGCACTGAAAAGACTCAAAGATCACCTTATTTTGGTATGAATACAGGGACATATGTTTTTTATTCTTAAAAATTTGATTTTAAAAAGAGATGTAATCAGTTTTTTCTCCCAACTTTTAACTTTTCTTACATTAAAGTGATGAATGTGAGATCATTAGAAAAAAACATTGTATAACAGTGTGCTAGAAAACACACATAAATATACATTTTCTTCAATAAAGAGTCTTACTTTCATAATCACTTGGACAAAATAGCAGACACTCACAACTTAAAAAAAGAGAGGTTACTTTGGCTTACCTTTCAGTGAATGCATGTTTTGCTTGCTTCAGAAACAGCATGTTGGAACAGTCTGATGGAAGAGAGCTACTCACTTCATGGAGGAGCTGAGCAAGGAGAAATGACTTTTGAGGTCACTCCCACCCCCATTTACCAATGTCTGCCAATCAGACCCTACTTTCTAAGAGCACATCATTTATAAGTCCCCATAATCAAATTACCTTCCAAAATCCCAACCTTTGAGAGTTTGAATCTCTTGAGGAGTATCTACAAATTAATATAACATTCCACTGTTGGATCACCAAAGACACATGTACCTCCTTTTATGAAAATTACATTTAATCTGTCTCTATGAGCTGCCTAACTGCTGACACTGTCAGCAATGTTGAAAAGTCGAAAGTCTCCTCTGAAACTTAAAGCAAATAGCTATGAACCTGTGTAAATATCAAAAAGAGTGTTAAACACTACTACAATATAAAGGCGCAGGATGCATAGCTCATTTCAAAAGGAAAAACTAGAAGGATAGAAATCCATAAGATAAAGTAAGTTTAAAACCCTGTGGGGAAAATATTAAATCCTGTATTTCTTTGTCAGCACCAGGGAAAGTTGTGGCTGTTGGAGGAACTGCAATATTAGAAATATGCGCCATCATGAGCGGTTCTTTCGGGGTTCTTCACCCTTCCCCATAGCTCCACCCCTGGCTATAAAGTCATCCTTTACCAGAACCAACATCATTTAGAAGCAATGGGAACTGTGCTTCTTGTAAGGCATGAGGTATATAGCGTCTGATAAGCTCAGGCTATCTTACCTTAGCCCTGACGTAAGATCCCCTAATCCCCTGGTCTATATAAGACTCACTCTCCCCCTCTCCCTCTCTCTGTCTCACTCTTGTGTGTGTCTCTCTCCCATCTCTTGACTCTCTCGTTTCTTTCTTTCTCCCTTTCTTTCTTCTCTTTATCCCACTTTGCTTCGATACAGGAGCCACTAGCTTCTGAATAAAAATCTCCTGGCGGGTACCTGGTGTGTGGCATGCTCTTGAGCATTGGTAGATTTTTACCAGTGGCAATTAGAATTACAAAGGGCTTTGGCAACACTGCCCCAAGGCATTGCCAGTGTTTCCAACTCTTGCAGCTTCCTTCTTGGGCTGACTGCTTACTCCTTGCAGCTCACCTCAGACATTCTACTCCGTTGGCTTCTTCAACATTCTGGATTCTCCACAGCGCTTTTGTCTTCCCTCTCACAACTTCATACAGGCCTTTTTCTGAAAAGGCCTTTTTTCTGGATGGAAGCCCTTCTGACACTACAGCTCTTGTGTTCTGTGTGACTGTAAAAGCCATGCTATGTTGATGATGCCAAGTTCTGCTGTTAGGTCAAGTTGCTTTTTATTGTAGCTATAGGAGTCTCTGAGTGCCTGGATGGGCTGAATATTTTGAGTCTTACCCTGATAATAACTCTCTAGAATTCAGTTCTGGAGTGTGACCCCTGGGCCTTTTTCTCAAAGCAAAGTGTATCATATATTCAATTTTGAGTCTTTGAAGAGTGGGGCTTTCCGATTTCCCATATGCCCTTAAAGATTTTTCTACTGCCTGTCATAGAGTACTTTACTTCTTTATAATGCTAGTCTTTTCAGCAATCCACCTTTCACAGACTCTAATCTACAAGCCCTAACTCTACAGAAGCTTCTTTTTTCCTGTTTTTCAAGTTAGAGCAGATTTAAAGTCTCCAGTTGCATATATACCATGGCCTAAATGTTGGGCAGCCCACAACCCTTAATCTGTCTCTTAAAAGTCTCACTTTGAAGTCCAATATTGCTCTCAATTCCCAGTGATTCCCAAGTATTAGTCTCTTAAAGTTTGGGATTAAAGATTTGTACCATCATACCCAAAGAGGACTACATTTTTCATATGTAAACTTTAAAATATTATGATGGAGCAAAACATTACATTAATGAATTTTTATTCTTTATAGAATATTTGTCAAGAAATACTGCTTAATATACAACTATATTCAAATTAGTGTAGGTCAATAAAGGAATGACTGTAGAGGTAACTTTCAAACCTAAGAAGGATATATAGCTGGCCTTGAGACTGGAATTGGGAAATTAAATAGTGTGATCTCAGGCTATATATTAATCTACAGCTATACAATTGTTTACCTCTACATAATCTATGAATATATACTTTTATTCACCCTTTCTTTGGACAGGGTGAATATATCTCTGGTATTAAATATCTTCTGTACATAAGTACCCAATAAAAACTAATTAGAATCTTAATTCTAAGTTTCTAAATTGATATAATTTGGTATTCTAGCCACATACATTATAATTAATTTTGTATATGTACTGGCTGGTGTAATATAGTTGTCCCAATCCTTTTAGTAATCAATAATAAAACAATGTATTTTAGGATTACAGTTGCATTTATTAAAATATAATGGAGTAAAGAAAAGGGAATGACTAACATAAAAATATATTATTAATTTCAGTCCACTGTCTTATGTTTGATATGGTATCATTAATTTAAATCATCTATCTCATTTAAGATTTTATAATTTTATCTTGACATCTACCTGAAATTTTCATGGAAGAAATGGGGCAAAACTTTAAATTATATAATGACTGAACACAAGAAAGTATATGATAATATAGACAAAAAATATTGTTAATAATAAAGCAAAATAAAAGTGACATTAATAATATTTTATATTAGTTCCTTGGAACCAGTCACTTTTCTAAATATTTAAGTGTTTTTAACTTTAATTTTTATAATCAACACTCAGTAAATCATGAATGTTCAGTTTAATGTGTGATTACACTGAAATTTTATCAGCAATTTAACAAGAGCTAGTAGCTTAAAAATGCATAATATTCAAAGTTCTTTGTATTATGTACTCTACTTTTGGCACTACATAAACAAATTGTCATTTATGAATCATAAACTATTAATTGAAACTTTTTAAAATAAATGTTGAATTTAGTGGAAATTTTTGATATAATAGTAACAGAAAAAATGAACTAAACAGTTGGCTAATAGAGTAATGTGCATCTAGTACAACTGTATATATTCATTATCCGATAAAAGTTAAAAAATATGTAAAACACTTTGACTAAATAACATTTTTATGTAACATTCTTTTATAATGAAAATGTACATAAACTCTGAATTCTGATTTTAGGCTAGAGGAAAAAAATTATGTCTTCTGTAGGAATATGAAATAATACAAAGGAAAAAAATTGTAAGTCTTTAAAAATTTCCAAAGTGATCTAAAGAAAACAAATATTAACTCAAACTTCCAGAATCGTTGGGCAGATCTGTCCAACAATGTTTTAGGAAAGACTGAGCAAACTTGAGCGATAGCAGTGCTCATATTCATGTCATCACCATGTGAAACAATGACATACATGTCTCTTGGATGTCTCTAAGGAATCAAATTTTTAGAAAAATTGATACGTGGAGAGATGAGCAGCTTGTTTCCATAAACACTAGAAATTTCTGATTACTTTCCTCAGATTATCAAAAATAGTTCAACTCTTAGTGAACCAGAAAATAATACACGGATAATTTTGTTTCATGGAAGTATTATAAGCTAAAAAGATAAAAACAGGCTGATGAGATATTGTCATATCCATCCTCCATGAGAACTTCTTTGGTATACAAGTGTTTAAGGATTGACCACACAAACACTATTCACCGAAGATTGTACTGCATGTATTTTGAATATTTTACTCATTGTTTACACCTTTAGAACAATATTCATTTTAGGTCAAGTACATCAGGACATGAAGTAGTTATATCTCATCAAAATATGTTTCACATTTAACATGTTACATAGGTTTGATGGCAAGAAATTTATATTTGAAATTTGTTACTTCAGGATAAGGAAAACTCAGCTATTTTTGTACAAGAAAGTATAGTCATTTTTTAATAATACTTGAGCCCTGAAGAAATTATACTAGTTTCAAAACAGGAGGCTAAGAACAGCTAACTGATTTTGAAAAAAAATATTCATTTAAGATGGCCAAATAAGGGCCGGGGAGTTAGCTCAGTGGTTCCGGAGACTGTCTCGCAAGCGCAAGGACCCGGGTTCGATTCCCCGGTAACCATATAACAATAGTGGGTGTGGAGACCCACACCCAGCAGCAACCAGTACCACATACCACAGTGCCAGGCGTGGTGACTCACACCTGTAATCCCAGCACTCGGGAGGCAGAGGCAGGAGGATTGCTGTGATGTGAGTTTGAGGCTGAGCTCAGGGCCAGCCTGAACCACAAAGCAAGACCCTGTCTCCAAAAACCAAAAGAAAAAAAAAATGGCCAAATAAGATAAAACATCATTATTAGTCTAAGTAGGATTCAATTTCCAGGGGATGTCAAAATTCCATGTCCAGTTTTTTGTGTTTATGGAATAAAGTCCTCTAATATTTCTTCCTGAAGTATCTAGAAATATTTATCTAAGAAGGTATTAATATACGCTTCATAAATATCTGAAACTCATATACAAGTTTGTTCATTATTAGCGTCACACACTCGTGTAAGACATTTTTGCACAGTTTGCTTTCTTCAAAAAGCAAGAGTATAAGAAAAATAGAAAATAATTATTGAAATTGTTTTTGCAACATGTTTTGTTCAATCATGAAACACAGTCTGGTAAAATCTAAATCATTTGTTTTAAAACTAAAGGAAAATAAATGGTTGCTTCAAGGATGACTGATAATTAGGGGTCATACACAGGTCATTCCTGATACTTTCATTCCTGATCCTTTCAGTCATTTAGTTTTTGTTGTTGTTGTTGTTGTTGCTGCTGTTGTGTGTGTGCATTTGTATCATGTCCTTTCAGCTTTATTTTTTAAACCATTAGGCAATATCTGAGAAGTAAATATACTGTTGAAGGACCTTCACCTTTTTAGCACCCTTGAATATGGTCTCTGTAGAGGCATAATCCTTTATAAGAAGGACAGCTACCAATGAAGCCATTGAAACAGTATTTGTCTTATGATTCTTTCTCTTTTTTTAAGGTTTTTTTGAGACAGGGTCTTGCTTTGTAGTTCAGGCTGGCCCTGAGCTCAGCCTCAAACTCACATCACAACAATCCTCCTGCCTCTGCCTCCCAAGTGCTGGGATTACAGGCGTGAGCCACCATGCCTGACACTGTGGTATGTGGTACTGGTTGCTGCTGGGGTGAGTCACCACACCCCAGTATTGTTATGTGGTTACCGAGGATCGAACCCAGGTCCTTGAGCTTGCAAGACAGGAGCTGGAACTACTGAGCTATCTCCCCAGCCCATCTTATGATTATTTCTGAGTTACCTTTAGTTAAATCATTGATAGAATTTCCATTTTCAACCTAATTTAGAGGTATATGCATTGTAAAAGAAAATGTCCTGTGTAAATTACCTTTAGAAAGTCATGAATAAAAACACTTTGGAGAAATATAAGGTTAGTATCAAATAAATAGCTCAATATTCTTATCAAGCTGAACTCCTTGAGAAAAAAATAAAATAGCTAAATCTTTACACTGTGAACCTGTCCAAAAGTTAATTTTATAGCTCCCAAAAATTATCACATATGCCTTTCTCCATTTTCTCATTTTGTATAGAATACAAAAAGAAATAATTGCTATAGTTGTTCCATTGCAATGTCATGGTAACCAGTGATGGCTTACACAGTGTACAAAAGATAAGTGAATAAAAATTAAAGGAATGATACAGTTCAGCTTTGAGAGAAAGGATTTTAAACTAAAATATATATTGATTGGAAATTTTTTTTTGCTCATGAGACAAAAAGGTAACTTATTTTTCTAAGAAAGTTTAAGACCAATACATTTGATAATCTACAGATATATCTAGAAAAAAATAGAATTAATCCTTGAGATAATTTTTAAAAGACTCATCTCTAAAGTATTTTCTTAATCTTTTTAGAATATTCACTTAAATATGTCAAGTAATAAGAATCCTCTATCTCTCAAAATATCTCATTTTTGTTCCTTACTACCTTTGAATTTTAGCAAATGTAGCCTTAAAATTAGTTATTGACCATGTCTATCATTTCTCCAAACTTCTGGTTTACAGGTTTTTTGCCAAATAAACACCAGTATCTGTTCTCTTTAAACGGAGTCAGACAGAAATGTAAAGATAGAGATTAATCTAAATCACTGTCTCCAAGTTCATATCTAGAAAGATAATGACATAGTTATTCAAATATCTATATATCTAAATAAGTAGGTGATTATGTTATATTTATACATGTCCATTTAAATTAATATTTATCAGTTTAATTTTTAATTACATATATTTAAGTGCTCAAAATTAACCTATATCCATATTTGATACATCAGTATATTTTTCCTCTCCAGAAGAGCTTTCAAATCTTATTTGACCATACCTGATTATATTCTAGGACCCACAGAAGATGAACTATACATTCTATCACATTGAAGAAGAGCAACGTGCTATTCACTTGGAGATCTTCCATCATGAAAGTTGCTTGTCAGCTTTGACTTCAAAATGAACACAAGAATCACCTGGTGAAACTCTGATTAAAACATCTACTCTCTATTGCTGTGTCTATGTGTGTTATCATTTAATTTAAAGCCACCTATTTGGAGCTTTCTATGGCTTCCATTTTGGCAAAATACTAGAGCTATTTTAGAGAAACATATTTTTCTTATGTTTCCACTTCTACTCTGTCTTCTTTTCCCACTGCCCACATGAAGGTATGGAGATTCTCTTTTTAGGGAATAATTTCCTTGTATTTGTAATACATTTGGCCATCATGAAACCGAGCCAGTTAATGTGCTTCCTGAATTGAGCTTCTCTCAAAGTTTGCAGCTATGTGAATGATAGCAGTCTCTAAATTCAGAACTTATTCATTTAACATTTTATGCTATTATACTTCAGTTGATTCTTATGTGGATTTGAAAACGTGCACTTTCTTTAAACTATTATGGTCTTAAAGTTATTTATTTATACCCAGGTCCTTTAAAGGTCACAAAATCACAATACTCAGGCCATTCCCTTTTCCTCACAGTAGGACACCTCTCTGTATGACATATAATTAATGAGTTTTATAAAACTTAATCTATTTGAGTTAACACAGGACTTTTGTGAGAGCATAACTGCTGTCAAGAAAATCAGGTCTACACATGGTAACATTCGATAAAGGGAATTTGCACCTGTATATAGTATATCTTGCTTCTCCTATTTTTCCCATTCCCCTCCCCTCTTTGATCTCTTTTCCCTTCCTTATTTACAAAAATGTGTTTCCATTTTTTCTTCTCCTGCTTTTCTTATTCTTACTCTTTTGTCTTTCCCCCTCCTGTATTTCCTTCTCATTTGAACATTTTCTTCTCATTTCCAAATAACTATTCTATATTTTGGTCCTTATTTCCACTTTTGGTTTATCTCACCAGAGAAGCAATGCTGTATTTAAACCTGTATATCCAATATATCTCCCAAGAGTATGGTCTCAAAGTGCATATATTTAGTTAAAAGTGTCTCAAGCTTATCTTTCTTTATGCCAGAGAAATATTCCATTGTATAAAAGTACTTCATGTACCCATGTGTCAGTTGATGGATGTTTGGGCTATTTTCAAGACCTAGCTGTTACAAATTGTGCTGTTATAAACATGAATATAGTATGATACATTTCTCTTGGAAAGATATCAAGAAGAAGAATAAATAGGTCAAATGGAACTTCTATCTGTAGATTTTATTTTTTGAGGAAACTCCACAGTGATTTCACAGAGTTTGCACTGTCTTCACTCCCACCATCATTGGAGAAATATTTATTCTTGCCCAGAGTCCCACCAGCATTTGTGATTCACTAATTTCTTTCTAGCAGCCATTGTTTCTGGGTGAGATGAAATCTTAGTGTGGCTTTAGTTTGCACATCTGAAATCATGAATAGTGCTGGGCATTCTTCATATATTTATTTGCCATTTATGCTTCTTCACCTAAGAAGTGCATATTCATCTCAGATGCTAACTTTGGGCTGTGTATTTAAATTTGGGGGAATCTGGATTTTTGAATTCTTTATACAATATAGATATCAGTACTTTGTCTGAGAACAAAATTGAAAACCTCCTTTTGTCATATTGTGGGTTATCTGTACACTCTATTGATGGTTTCTTTTGCTGTTCAAAAGCCTCTTAATGGGGAAGAGATCCAAATTGTCAATTTTTTGTGATATTTCCTATTCTATTGGGGTTTTGGTCATCATCTTTGCTTATATCAATGTCATTAGTATTTCTACCTGTTCTATCTTCCAGGAGATTTAGTGTTTCTTTTTCTAATATTTACATATTTGGTATTTTGATTTTTATTGCATTATTAAAGACATGATTGTAGTTTAATCTTCAACATGAAAATAGCCAATTTGTCTAGTGTCACTTAATTAGGAGGCTTGTTTGTCAATGATAAGATGCATTCGTGCAATGAAAGTTATTTCTTCATTTTCTAATTTATTCCATAGATTCCTGGGTCAATTTTTCTGTCAGTATCATGCTGTTTTTATCACTGTGGCTTTGTAATACATTTTCCAGGGAGAGACTGTGAGGCTCTATGTCTTGCTTTTGTTCCCCAGAACTGCTTTTATTATTCTAGGTCTCTTCTGGTTGCAAATGTATTTTAGGATTGTCTCTACAATTCTGTGATAAATGATACTGGTATTTTGATTAGGGTTGTATTATATCTGTATAATGGGTTTGGACATTTGAGTGAAATCAAGAATCTGCCTTCCATTTTCTTTTATAAGTGTTACAGTTTCAGATCTTATGTTTATGCTTTCAGTGTGATTTTAGTAGATGTTTGAGTGTGGTGCAAGAGTTTAATCTGACAAACTTTTCTTAAAAGTATATTTTAAACTTTCTTTCCTTAGTGTTTCCATAATGTACTCACTTGACTTAGAGTGTCATTTTCTTCATTGAATTTTTCAGTCACTTATATCCTCAAATATCTTAGTTTCTATAACTGACTTCAGCAGATATGTAGACCATTTTTCAGCATTTCTCAAGTGAACGACTTCTAAAGAAATTTCTTTATTTTGATATGAGTCAGGAATAATGTGAAAAGCATTGTAATTCTCCTATAAGCCAGGTTTTAAGTTCTATAAATTATCCTAATGGAAACTAAATTCCTTGAAATATGACCAGTGAAGCTGCACAAGGTACAGCATTCAAAATGCCTTACTAGTGAAATTTACTGTTGTGCAGTCATCATTTGAAAATTCTTCATGTTGTTGTCTTGAAGTCACTGAAGTCTTACAGTATAAGATGGGAGCAGGTAAGATCAAATTCTCACAAGGATGGGCAAGAAGGCGACCATCTGGACCTAAGGGGCCAGATCCATGGTAGATATAAAGGACATTTAGTGACTACCTTTGAGGATAATGACAACACTTGTAACTTGATACCAAATTACAAGGTTCTCAAAATTTGTGGTGGTAAGTTTTAGGGAAAAGAAGACAGACTTATGTCCTGTCATTCATCAGGTTTATCATTTTCATTTTGCAATTAAACCATGTAGTTGAATATGCTTCTAGTCCCACAGCAAAGATCCTTTCAATTCCAACTAGTATACATTAATAAGAACTATTTTGCTTAGATGTGGTTTAATACTTCAAATAAAAAGAGATCTATAAATATGGCTAAAGGCATTCCATACTCCTTGATTATTTTTCTCTTGGATGGATTCCAGAAATACTTTTATGAGGCTAAATTGAATTAATTCTATCTTGAAGGGAAGAATTATACATATCTTATTAATTAGCACATTTAAGTGTGATGTTAAGAAAAAAATAATTTCTGTGGTTTATCACTTAGGAAAGGGCATTTCAGTAATGTTGTGTGGAACATGTGCTGATATTCTGAAAATGCTATTTCCTTTTTTGATTCTCAACTCTCACATTTTATATATATATATTTTTACTTTTTCATTTGCCTAAACCAAAAAAATACTTGAAAAAATATATTGCCAATAAATCTTAACTACTATCCCTTTTAAAAATGATTTATTCTATTATTAAGAGGTACTTTAAATTGCCTCTCAAATATATCCCACAAGCCATGACCTAAAAATCAGAATATTAACACAAAAATAAATTTAATCTCTACAACTAAACATTTGGAGTTTCAAAAAAAAAAATCCGAAGAAAGAGTAGATGATGTATTAAAGAGGTAAAATTAAAAAATAAAAACTGGTGATGCCATTTTGTTATTATTATAAGTAAAACTGAAAACTTATACAGGTTGACTTCTTTGTTATACAAATATTATGCAGAGTATTACTAAATAAATATCTCTCAATTTTCAGTAAAAGTAGTCATTAAACAAAGTCTTGAGCAGCAATTCTACAAGAATTACAGAATAAAGAGCAGTCTACCAAAGTACTCTGTGTCAGAGACCCAGAAGATGAGATAGCTGGTTAGCTGCATTAAGTAGGGACTCAGTCCAAACATTTGATTTGCAATGATTATTTGCTGGAAAAAATGATATGATATTGGCCTACCATTAAAATTAAAACCCAACCGTATTAGATATCTACCAGAAACTTTTACAAAACAAACATTCTGGACTGCTACTCTCCACATACAGATAAGAAATCTGGAGCACAGAGAAATGATCTGCCCTCTATTTCACTAAGCATGAGTGGTAAAGGGAGGATGTGATCCAAGACTTTGCAGGTCAGGAGCCTAAGCACTTAACCTTGACCCCACATGCTCTTTCTGCACTGGTTCTTCTTTTGATAAGACAAGTGAATAAAATTTTCAATTTTCTACAGGTCACATCTAATTTCCATTAACTTCAATTACTTTTTCTCTTTTTTAATACTGGAAAAATCAAAAACATAAAACCACAGAACACATTTTTCACAATACATAAGGAACTGTGCTTAATATTTATTTTCTTTTCCTTTTCTCTCAAAAGCTCAGGAAAATATGGTGTATTTTTTATGTCCCAGAAACTATGAGTTTGTAGAATTTTAAGTTTTTTTATTATATTTAGTTTATTTTTATTTCAGCCTGAAGTTTTTTCTTTTGAGTGATATGCAATTAATATTTTCCATATAATGATTGGTCAGGGTATTTTAAATTAGGTAATTGTTTTAACGTATAAAGCAGTTTAAATTCCTCCTACTTTAATTCCTCCACATAAATTCATGACATGTTGTCTAAAAAGAATAAGTATCTCAATTATGTTTTGCAGTTTCTGTTGCATTACTGATCCTGTCACTGAGGACTGACAGGTAACTCCATAACACACCTTTTGAGAGGTAGTGTTGATTTGATAGATGGCACTAGCTAGACATCAAAACCAGCCACAAACAGGAACAACAAACATTTACGGGTGATATCTGACTCTTGAATTTAAGTGGAGTTCTAGTGCCTTGAGGAAGTGAAATAACATAAGGCTGTTATCATTGTTGAATAGTTTGCTGAGGGTTTGATTACATTTACCTTAAAGCTGATGAGTCAGTGAGTGTTCTGGCCATGACTAGTGACTGGTTACACCAAGGTGACAAGAGATGGAGACTTGATAAATCTTATGAAGAAAATATTTGTATGCCTTTGATTAAAAATAACTATACATTTTCACACTCATATATGCTAAAAACAGCCACATTTTATTACATTCCTATTGCATGTCAGGAAATTAGTCTTGTCACAACCCTATTTCTCTGTTTAAGTTCTGTTGATCTCTATTCCTGATATGCCCTTAAAATACATTCCACCATTTTGCTATTTATTTGCCTTTCTGACTTCCGAACATAATCATGTACTTTTACTTGGCTTCATGTTTTCATCTAAAAATTGTTATTAATTTATCTTTTTTTGCCTTGCCTCTTGAAATTCTGAATGTTTGCTAAAATACTTGCAAAGCCTCCTCCTCTAGGTTATAAATTAAAAAAAAGATAGAGTCTGCCTTCTTTCAGAGAGGAATATAAGAAAACTAAGTCTTTAATTGAAGAGCATTGCTGCTTGATCCTACAAAACTGTCCTGGATTTGTTATAGTAACTTCAAACACTAGGATTTGATGCTGGCATTTAATTGATATGATATAAATTTTCTTAATATTGGAAGAGATTGCTAAAGCAGAATGAGAAGTTTGTGCTTTGATAGATAGAATACATCCCTTTAACCACAACAGTATTTTTGGGATATTACAGAATAATTGTTCATGAGCTTCCAGCTTTTACTTGTTAATGGCCATAGGTACACAGAACTAGACAGCTTTTCCAAGTTACATTTGAGTTTGCAGATCAGCTGAGAGTAGGAAATGTTCATTTTAGACACATCTGTTTTCTCCACACATAAAATTCATTGTCACATATGGTCTCAATTTGATTCTAAGTATGAGTTACAGCTGAAATTCAAACATGAATTCATACACAAAAGAGTAGTTGCTATTAAAATACAAGTAAAAAGAAATTTTAACTTATTTATGAAGAAAATCAGTGTTTTAAATCAAAATAGTGAGAATTCTCAAGGTGTTATTCTATACCTAAAGCATAAGAAAGTGATTTGCAGAGCCGAAGCTGAAAGTATGGCCTCTGGAAATCAGATTTGCAACTCAAGTCAAAATAGAGCTGCAGTGGAGTTGGCCTTACTGACAGAATCAAAGTAAAAGAGAAGATAAACTACAAATGAAGGGGGATTTTTAAAAGAGAGGTAATAGCAGGCTGCAGATAGAATACATGTCTAATAAAATGAGATACGGATGTCCAGAAAAGATAAATAGAAGTCTACAGGCACACCACACATGAATGGTTTTAGAAGACATTTTCTTATTGGTGCACTCAGAAATAAAAATAAAAAATATCTTCAGGGCGAATCTTATTTAATACAAACAGGGAATACAAAAGGGAAATGAAAATTAAGTTCACTTTTCAATAAACAATTTTTATATTAGATGTTTTTCCTCCAGATAGTTTAAATAAACTACCATGAAAAGTATAACATGTTTAAACCAAGATAATTTAATTCTAAAGTTCATGTATTCTAAAACATGCCATCATTTTAATAATGATAAATAGTATATTTTTTCCTTCATAATTTTCCAGGCAGTCACTACTGAAGTTCTGAAATTACCCTAAATATACTGAGGTCATATCTATAACATGTATTTTTTGTGAAGAATATTTTTGAATCTAGGGCTTAAAATGATTTTTAACATTTCAGAGTACGAAGCTACTAATATAATAATTTTATTTGTCACACTTTGAGCACTTTAGAAAATATAGTCATAAGATTCAGGATTGAACATAAGGAATAACTGATATTATGAATGACTTACAGTACAAACTTCACAGATTATCAACTAAGAGTGAAGATCAAATGTCCCAATTCAACACCACATATGCTTAGATTCTTCTCAAAATTTTCTGGGAAATAACATAAAGGTATCTGTTTGGGTAATATCATCATGTGTCCATCAGTCACATACAAAAGTTATAGTCCTGTCTACTTTTGGTGAAGTTTAAGACAGTTTTTGTTCATACTAAAACTGCTGAAAAAAATGGCTATCAAATCCCTTCATAGAAATTAGGAGAACAGTGTGTTTATTGATATGTCAGTACATTCATGACTAGTATAAATTGTTGCTTAACAGTGAATGCATGATGTGGAGACCAAAAAACGTACATAAAAAGCTTGGCTTGATCCCTAAATATACTGCTATGGTAAAGTAGCCTAGCCCATGTTTTGAATTCAGTTACTCTTGTGGCAATCAGTTCCAAACCAGTGCAGCAGGATGACGCTGAAGAGCAGAATAAGGATTTGACTCAGGCATATTTTTCTACAATTACAATAGTTTGAGATCCATTCACTGACAATAGTTTTTTTTTTAATTATCTTTATTGGTACATTAAATATACACATCATGATTGCACTCCATAATGGAATAGTGATCCCTTTGGGGCTAAGAAAGTCGCAGTGCCAACAAACAGAACCCAAGACTGAGGAAAATCATCTCCTCTGCCAAAATCTTAATAGTCAACCATGATCTAATTATAAATCCAGAAACAACCAATCTGGTCTTGGTTCTCACCAGCAAAATCCACAAGAGTAACAGAGAGAAGACACATCCATCCTTTCATGTCTCCTAGAAGAAGTCCATTGGACTTAACTTTTGTTATGGAGCTTCAGATAACCTCAAAAAGAGCAACTAAATATACTCAAGCAAAAGGAATTTCATAACTGCTTTATAAACTTGCAGAAATGATGGGATAAGTGTTTCAAGTGAGTTGGAGTATTTTGAATGTGGTTAATAGTTATGGGTCTTTTGCTGTAATAAGTTTTAGGCATTCACCATAGATTTGATCATACCTTATAATGTGGTTAATAATACTGTAATTATACATATAAAAGTCACTTAAAGTAAATTTAAAGTTTCTTCCTATAAGGCAAAACATAGAGACAATGTGAGGACATGGATGTATTAATTATCTTCTTTTTGATAATCATTTCACAAAGCATACATACATCAATTTGTCATGGTGTTTAACATAGATTTGTATTATTTTCTTTCTAAATTATTCCTCAATAAAACTGGAAGATATAGAACATCACAGCCAAGTCTACTTTGATTCTAACTTGAGTCATATTTTAAATGCTGCATACATAAATGTACAGGAAGAAAAGCAACAAAAAAAAAACAGAATAAACCACGTCACTCTTATGTGGAAAATTCTCATTTATTTAAAACAGCTAACTTGCATGACTTCCCCTTGGTGATTCAAAGTTAATGAGAAAGTATATGAATTTCTCTCTGGGAGGTTACATAGATTCAGAGTGAAGCATAATATAAATGAATTTAATATTTATCTGGAAAAAAGTTGATAAAGATTTTAAGAAAAAGAAAAAATATTATAAGGCTGCAATAACAGTGGTTCTCAGCTGGTAATGGGAGGTGTAATTCTCAGCTATGAAGGATATATTATAAGGAAAATTTTCAGGTCATCCAATTCTTCTGTATGTTACTATTGTGGAAGATACATAAATTGTCATTTGTCAAACTGCATGGAATTTCATGTGACTAAAAATGAGTGAATTTATGCAAAGTAGGCCATCAATATACAACAAATGGTAAGAGATCAAAAGAAATGATACAACTACGACATCTGAATTTCAGTTATATTTAAAGGGAATATATATTTGAAGGAAATGCAAGAACTTTTCTAACGGAGAAATGGTGTTTTGACAAAACTGACTGAAGTCACAGAGAACTCTTCATAATATTTATGTTCAAAATTGAGCTAGTGGATTAATACACTTTATTATCAAAATTAACAATTCCACTATGTATAGATAAGAATTGAATAAGTAAAATGAACAATGAAGATTGGCAACATTAATTCCTATTTTTAGATAATGAAGTTATTGATTGGCAAGAAACAAAAGCTAGTTTGAAGACTGTGGTCTCAAAACAAGGTAGGAAGCGTCAGTATGAACTCAAGTTTAACATGGTGTAGATGACATTCTAGATATGAGTGAATGTAAGTGCTGTCATTTATTTGTTCTTTAAAAGTTATTGGATGATGTGTATATTTAATGTACCAATAAAGATAATTTTTAAAAAAAGTTATTGGATGCAATGATATCCTGTATCCAGGCAGACATTACCTCACACAAGTTGTTACGAATTACTCTGCTAATTTCATTTGCATACAGTGACATCATGAGGAAGTACTTCAAATCTGTGGTACATTTTTCCAAAACATATCATCTAAGTGTGCTCCTACATCCACACTGAAGCAAACTTAGTAGAGGAATATATGACAAAGCAATAACCAGCAGCCCTCAGAAATCTTAAGAACATGAAAAAGTGACTCGGAAATTGTCTTGCAAAGTGGCAAGAAATATGACAACTAAATGGTATGCTGAAACACTAAAAAATAACATTAAGAGAAAAACTAAGAGATTTGAGTACAATCTGGAATTCAATTAATAGCAATGTCCTAATGCTGTTTGTTACTTTTGACAAATCTATCAGGGTAATATAAAATTATGACAGGGAAGGCCAGGAATTTAGCTCAGTGGTTCTGCACCTGTCTTGCAAGTGCAAGGACCCAGGTTTGTTTGATCCCCCAGAAACCACATACAATACTGGGTGTGGAGACTCATCCCAGCAGCAATCAGCACCACATACCACAGTGCCAGGTGTGTTGGCTCACACCTGTAATCCCAGCACTCGGGAGGCAGAGGCAGGAGGATTGCTGTGATGTGAGTTTGCGGCTGAGCTCAGGCCAGCCTGAACTACAATGTGAGACTGTGTTTAAAAAAAAAAAAAATATGACAGGAAAACTTGAAAATGATTATGGTGTATCTGAGAGGTCTCTACTGTCTTTGCAGTTTCTCTATATATGTATAATCATTCTAGAATTTTGGAAATGTTGATTTATAAGGCAGAATTTTTATAAATAAAGCTATTTTCAAAGGTAGTTTTATTTTAATATACTACATTAAAGTTTACTTAATAACTTCACCTATGATGTGAGATAGATAAACTAATAATAAAATTATTTATCTGCCAATCAGTATGCAGTGTGAAGAAATCAATATCTAATCTCTCAAAATTAATATATCTGTTTTAGTTCACCTGAGTTTTTTAAAAATCACCTTGTAGTTTTGGCCAGTAGGAGAAATGATAATTACTTTAAAAACTATTTTTTAGAAATTCATGGGGATAATTATTAGAAAACATTCAGCATAAAAATGTGAATAAATTATAAACTGTTTGATCCTTGTACTATGAAACCTGTGCATTGTCAATTTAAAACTCAACAAATGTAGCCATTATTCTTCCTCTTGAAGTTATCCTCAATAATTATGGAAGCAAATTTTTTCAGAAGTGTTATAGATCCACTTTGTTAAGTTTCATCCAACTTTCATTTGCTGTTGTATCAGGAAAACATAGGTTGTATTTAATTTAGAGATTATTTTATTTATATAAGTACCGCCCGCTAACCGATTGTGTTCCTGGAGCTCGGAGATTGGTTTATTTAAATAATATCTTGTCTGCAAGGAGATAAAAATTTTCTTATAATTTAGTCTTCAAAGGCATAACTCATGAATAATTTAAAGTAGAAAACTTTTTTCTTCTTTCTCTTTTGCACTTTAATCCATACTGTGGATGAGATGTATTATGCCACATTATTTCTGTTAATTTTATTTATTTTAAAATGTATCTCATTAAAAATACATATTACTATTAATTCCCTTCACAACATTCTCTCTCAAGTAGTGCAAAAATCTATGACATTCATTTATTTCCTAATACTTTCCTGAACTATTTATTATATTCACTATGTATTTAGCAGATTATCATATAACTTTTCTCATAAGTAATGCCATCATCTGCAAAATTTTTTAAGGAAAAAAAGTACCCTTTTTTATAATACTTAACACATAATGTAAGGTGATTTTATCTGATAGCTGCATTGCCTCATTTTCAGGATACAGCACTAACAGTAATAATAATGAAAGCTGTGAAGAGTTTTGTTCTAAACTTTAATAGAGATGCTTTCAAGGTCCAATGGTCTCAAGGAATTGCTAGTTTACTTGCTTTACTTTTGTTCTCTATGTTCATTTTGATGGACTGAAAAAAAAATCACCAGTACGATAGTTGTATCAGTGAACTTGAAGTCTAGTATTTGTTTTCTAGCTGTGAGTCAGCCCCTTCGTCCTTTTCCAATTCTGTCTTCTCCAAGGGTATTTCCTCCGCTGAAGAACTCAACAACTGGGGCATGATTGCTTTGATTTGGAATTTAATCTATGCATTTGAGAAAGAAATAAGAAATATAGAAAATATTTATTTTTATTGCTAATCTCTTTTTCCATTGACATAAAAAAAAAACCTAAAAAGTGAAGTATTGGTTGTATCATACAGGAGCATATCTTTTAATCACTTAGTAATTGTCTAGACCACACAAAATTTTTAGTTCACAGTACTTGACTGGAGAGTAGCAACAGCAACCTTGGTCTTTTTTTCCTCCTTCACCACTGTAGATACGATGCTGTTATTGTGTGTTGTGTACTGGGCTGTGTGCATTGGTACCGTGCTGGTTGTTTCTTTCCATTTCCATTATCAACTATTCCATCTCCAGCTGCTATTTAAATGTTGAAGTATTTGTAGTCTTGTTTAACTCCTACCTGAATTTCTCTCCTCTTGATTCACAAACACACACACACAAATATGTACATATTCACACATTTATAAACTATGCATATTATATATAAAATTTGTTTCATAAAAGAACTGTGAACTAGTTTTTATTTTATACTAGTTTTTTAATTGAAATCTTTATTGGTACATTACATATATACATCATGATTGCATTCAACAATAAGAACTTGTACCAGTATATGACTCAACTTAATTCTCATTTTTTCCCACAGCCCTACCCACCCTACCACCCCCACTCCCTATATACATAAACTTTGTGTCCTTTCTTTTTTGTTATAATATCATTATTTTTCCCCTTCACCCCATTTTGCTTTGAGTGTTTTCTATTTCACAATATATAACATACATTCTAGAACTCATATAATAGTTTTTATTTACATACACACATTTTTATATGAGATCTTAACCCCTCCTATGTCTTGAAATTTGAATTTTTAAAGTATCTGATTTGGATATTGACCTTCCCTTTAAAACTTATAACTGAAGAGTCAGCAGATTCCCCTCTTTCTTCCTTTGCTGTCCCGTTGGTAGCTCAGTCTAAAAGTGTTCTAAGCTTGATGTATTTCCTTCATTTCCACATTTGATTCTTTTATTCAAAATCCAGTTTCAGAAACCACAGGTGCTCCTCAAAGTGTTACTCAAATAGAAACATGAAAGTCATTATTTTATGAACAGCCACACTTCAAAAATGTGCCCCCGAATACTTCTTTATTTATTACTTTGTAGATCTATTGCTACATCCTAGTCAGTGCACTAACACTGCTCATAAATGGACTATTAAAGTACTTTTCAATTTGTTCCTGCTACTTTTTTCCCCTTGTTAATTTTTCTCCTCAGTCATCATCAGAAGTATGATAGCATTTTACTGCAAATAATAATAGTGTATCTGATTAAATTTCTGAAGGTTTTCAATTCTTGTAGGTGGAAAAAGTAAGTCTTTGAAAGACACTCGGATTCTATTCATTCGCACTTCACTCAAGCCCTATCCTAGTTCACTATAATTCAGTTATTAAGGGCCATCGCTTATTTCCTGGATGCAGGAAGATTAAAATCCTATATTAGGGTGCTGCTCAAGAAGTTGTATATTTGCATATCTTTCTGTATCTTTAATTTATGACATTTCTTATACTTAAGTTTTTAATTTGTTTGTTAGCAATTGGACTTAATTTCGCCCCCACTACATGTCCAAATGCTCTACTTTTCAAAACCCCCCTTTTAAAAAAAATGTACACATACACACATAAATACATATCCTCCTGTATCCAGAGATTTTTTTTTTTTTACAAAGTGCTTAGTACAGATGTTCCCTAGTGCTTATTCCAATTTCTATTATAATTGAGACAGATATTAGTAGTTGGTCACTAACTATTATAAATAAAATGATTTTTTGCCAAAATTCAAACTGTTTACCTGCTACATTTAATAAGATCATCTCATAATGATCTTTATTAACTCATTTTGCCTGAGGGAAGCAGTAAACATTATGATGCTATTTTTCATTACCTTTAACACCCTTAAATTTTTAAAGGCAAAATTTGATTTTCTTGTCTTTAAATGTGTTTTCATGGAACATACAGTTAATTTATCTGCTAATAATTATCACAGGCTGCATGATGTGTATCAGAAGTGACACAATATTGCCACCATAGGGGCTAGAAATCACTCATAACTGCACTAATCACTATGGAAACAGTTGATGTTGTGAAAACTCTTGTGTTTCATAAGGCGTGATCTATTTTTGAATATTTCAGGGCTTCAAATATTCTACATTATGATTTCAGAGATTCACTACTCTATCTTACAGCACATACTAACAAACTGTGGCTCCTACAATTCACAAAATGTATTCCCAAAAATAGTCTTTTCAATGATTGTATTAGTTATGTTAATTTGTTTATTACACAGGAATTTTCAAATAAATGAACATAACTGTACACAGACACACAATTTACATAGAGAACAGTGGTGTCAGGAGCACAGGCGAATCCTGCTTTTAACTCCATTAGCACAGAAGTTCCTTTTGAAGTGAAGAGTTGTAGCATGAGAATAAGGTAATTGCCCTCACCCCAACTTCTGAAACTGAGTGAACAAGAGGTAGGGGCAGCTGCTGAAAGGTGAAATCCTCCTTTCCAATCAGTCAGCTGATATTAGAGGAAAGTCACTCAGTAGACTCTGTATTCTGATGTCAACTCCAAGAAACTAGGCTTTCCATAGAAGGAAATTTGATTATGCCCTATAAACTGAGCAGCTAAAAATCATGGCAGATTCATTTTCCTGGAATGGCTCAGAAAAGTCAGAGTGGACAGTTCCTAGTGTTTCCCTATATTAGTCAGTGTGTACTAGGTCAGATGCCAGAGAGTGCAAATGCCAATCTATGTGCTGGAGAGTGAAGGGTCCGGTCCACTTCCTGCAGCCCAGGGCCATGCCCATGCTAGTCCCTCACAGGAGGCCAAAGGACTGGCAATAAGAGAATAAAGGATTTGTGCCACAATGGCCCAAGGAGCACTGAGGAAGCTGAAGTGTTCATGCCAAAAGGCTGAGGGATCTGCACCAGGAGCACGGAGAAGATGTGCAAGATGAAGACAAGGACTGTAACTTCCCAAGAAAGAAAATATCCCAAGCTCTTGGAAGGAAAAGAACACTGAAACTTCCCTGAAGAAAGGCATTGCAACAAAGCTCCTGCAACAAAGACCATCATGAAATCCTTCCCTAGATGGTACTGAAAACAAGCCCCCTTAAGCAGGTCTCTCATGGTCAGAACCATGATGATTCAGCTCCTCTAAGTGCTTCCATCCAAGAAAACAAGCAATTAGCCAGTGCAGTCCCACACACAGGAAATACAGGCAAAGCCAAAAGGGTAGAAAGCTCACTTATCTGCTGCCAAGCACAGTTTCTGTTCAGAATTTTCCCAGCTGGATGTGCTGGTGCATGGCTGCAATCCCAGCACTCAAGAGGCTGAAGCAGGAGGATTGTCTTGAGTTCAAGACCAACCTGAACTACATGGTAAGACCTTGTCTCAAAAAGAAAAAAGAATGGAGTATTACTCTGCCATAAAAAGATAAAAGTTTGAATCATTTATACTTAAATGGACATACCTTGAGGATATCCTCATAAGTGAAATAAATAGGTCACAGATAGGTAAATATCACATCTTTTCTCTGGTATGAGAAAATAAAGATGTAAATGAATTCTAGAATTGTATAATATGTATTGTGAAATAGAAAATACTCAGTGAAATAGAGTGAAAGGGAAAAATAATGAGATTATAACAAAAAAGAAAGGAAACAAAGTTTATGTATATAGGGGGTGGGGATTGTATGGTAGGGTGATGGGAAAAAATAAGAATTAAGTTGAATCATATACTGGTACAAATTCTCATTGTTGAGTGCAGTCATGATGTGTATATGTAATGTACCAATAAAGATTTCAATTTTTAAAAAGTCAGTTGTTTCTTGTATTCATGAGAAAACCTTTCTTCAAGGATAAACCATGGGCCTAGAATCTGAAGAGAAAGGTGAATATAGATTCACAGATTAGATCTATTTGATTGGAGTAAGTGAATCAAAAACTATGAAATGAAAGGAAGATGTTTTCTTTTATAACATGGAATATTACTCAGCCAGAAGGAATGAAATTATAAACATTTATACTTAAATGGATGAACCTTGAGGACATAGTCATAAGTGAAATAAATAGGACACAGAGTGTAAATATCAAATAATTTCTCTAACATGAGCAAATAAAGGTGTAAATGAGGTCCAGAACATGTGATAGATAAGACACAGGAAGAAAATGTTCAAAGAGAAAGGTGAAAGGGGGGAAGGGAAAGAAAAAAAAAATGATTCTTATGTAGTTAGAGATTGAAGTTGTAGGGAGGGCATGGTAATGGGAAAAATGAAAATCAAGATATATATTATTTACATGTACATATCCTCCATGCTAAATGTGATCATAATGCATATGTAAAATACCAAGAAACTCAAAAAAGGGAAAAAACAAATAGTGGTCATAAAATTGAAAGGGACATTCAAAACTAGTTTGACAAATGCTTGAGAACTGTCTAGTGGGAGAGTGAAAATCTCCTGTAATTTTTCTAGACCCTGGAATGTAGTCATACATGAGATCCCACAATATCCTGGGCTTTCTCTCCAGAAACCTCATCAAATGATTTCGTTGCAGAGTTCTGAGAAAGGTCTTTTGTTGTTCAGTCAAGTACAAGAGGATTTATTTTGAAATATGCCTACTTTTCTCTGAAGGAAAAATTGTAAGGTAAACATTTTCCCAGAGCTCATCAATTTGAGGTGCGGAGAGAGAGGATCCCCCTCATTCCATTTCCCTGGAGATTTCCTGGGTCAATTGAAAGAAATAATTAGAAAGAAGAAGTACTTAAAAAGTTTACAGGACAGAAATGCAGGACCATTAAAGGACTAATAGAGGCTGAGGTGGAAGGATTCCAAATTTGCAGAGCCTAAAGAGTCTAATGAAACCTTGTATCAAAATAAGAACATATATTATATATATATATATAATTCTATATTCAGTGAAATTATCCTCAGGCACACTAAAACTAACAATTAATTGATATAAGATGACTTATTTTATAAATAGGTTTATTCAAGAAAAGATATGTGTCAGAAAATTGTATTTGTATGAATGAAAGATGGATATTAGGTAGGGACAGTTGAGTAAAATATAAATTTTAGTAATCTAAAATATTAGTGTTATTTAAAAAATGGTAACAACAATAATGTTTTTAAAATGAAATTAATGAAAGCAACATCATGAGGGATAGTGCATAAATATTGAGAATATTCTCTTACAAAATACTTTCAAAATATAAACATTCTATAGAAATATTTGAAGATGTAACTTAAATAGTTTCAAGGTATTTATACACACTAAAACACTTAATTTATCTTATACTAAAAGAAGAGATGAAGTAAATTTCATATAAACTTTCAACAAAACCAGAGAATCTTCTGAAAATTAATATAAACATATCAAAAACACAGATATCACTATTCCAAGCCAAAAAAAAATCAATTTAATTGTAACTAGTCTGAAATTTCTAATTAAAATCAGCTTTTAAGAGTAAATACAAGCATTCAAGAATATGTTGCCTATAAGAAACATCATTTAATTTAAAAGTAGGTGCTTTCAAAGTAAACAATGAAATAATAATAACAAAGAAAGAAAACAAAGTTTATGTGTATGGGGGTAGGGGTGGTAGGGTGAGTAGAAGTATGGGAAAAATGAGGATTAAGTTGTGTCGTATACTGGACAAATTCCCATTGTTGAGTGTAATCATATATATATGATTATATATATATATATATATATATATATATAATGTACCGATAAATATTTCAATTAAATTAAACTAAATAATAAAAGAGCAAACTCTTTAACAGACTCATACAAAGTTTTTTACATAAGAATGAACAGTTAACATGAATATCCTTATGTTTCAGCAAAAAATGAAACAAATTCTTTCTAATTGAAATAATTATCAAGAGATCAAAACTATTTGTAAATGAGTCCTAGCATTGTATGTTATATATTGTGAAATAGAAAATGCTCAATGTTAAATAGGAAGAAGGGGGAAAATGTTGAGATTGTAACAAAAAAGTAAGGAAACAAGTTTTATGTATATGAGGGGGTGGTAGGGTGGGTAGGGCTATGGGAAAAAATGAGAATTAAGTTGTGTCTTATTCTGGTACAAATCCCCATTATGGAGTGCAATCATGATGTGTATATTTAATGTACCAATAAAGATTTAAAAAAAAAAACTTTTCCCTTTGAGTTCTGCCAAATATTAAAAATTTTATCCCCCCCAAAAAAAGAAAAACAAGTAAAGCAAATATTTCCTAACACAATTCTGTAAGAACAGAGTGATAATATCATTTCAAACTGTTTAGTAAAGCAGTTGTGTACAAAATATCAAAAGAACTCTTTTTATTTTTTGAGCCAGGGTCTTGTTTTTGTAGTTGAAGCTGGCCCTGAGCTCAGCCTCAAATTCACAGCAATCCTCATTCCTCTGTCTCCCAAGTGCTTGGATTACAGGCAAGAGCCACCACACCCCAGATTGTTGTATGTAGTTACTGGGGATAGAACCCAGGCTCATGGCGCTTGCAAGGCGGGCACCAGAACCACTGAGCTAAATATCTGGCTCCAAAAGAACTCTTAAAGATTAAAAAAAAAGCAGACATTTTCAAAATATGAGTCATATAGTTGACAAATAAATGTAGCAAAATGCATGTGTCATTATAGAATTTAAAATTAAAACAGCAGCAGCATGCCACTACATAACTATTAAAAGTGTATAACTTTTGCAAATTTCAGCTGCAGGAAAGAATACCTACCACCAGAAATCTCATTGACTAAGGCTGAGAAAGCAAAATATTATAGATATAGTGGAAGAGAGTTTGGCCCTGTTTTATTCTGATAAAACTGAACAACGTCTTAAGTCCTGAATAAAATATTTATCGGAACCTGAAAAACCACATATCTTCATTGGTGATTAAATGCATAAATTATGATATAGCTACAGACTGTTCTTCAAATGTAAAATATAAGCAAGCTACCCTGCTGTAAAGATATGAACTGCTTTTAAATACATCTGAGCCTGTTTGAAAAAAACTAAATCTGTATGAAAATAATTATGTAAAGTTCTGAAGAAGGTAAAATGATGAAGACAATAAGGAAATTCTTGACTGCAAGGTGCTGGGTGTTCAGATGAAGTGTGACTGTATCAGACACAGAAGATGTTTGAGGCAAATGGTAGGACTTTGTAGTACAATATGAGGATAAATATCAAACATGAAAGATTTATAAAATCCACATAACTTGCAACAAAGTAATAAAATTTAATATAAAGCAATTTTTGAAGTATTTAGGGCATTTGGAATTATAGAGTAGAATGCCAATGTGACAAATATTCTCAGTTTATTATATCAAATGCAATGAAGCTTTCTAAAGGGAATAGTAGAATAATCTTGTTGAGGTAACAAATTTTGAAAATGAATATGTCTATGATACCAATGAACAAAGGAACATTATATAAATATTGTTGTTAAGTTGTTTTATTCTGTGAGTATGGGTTAAACAATTCCACCAGTATTATATCTGTACTAATATAACTCAACACCTAAGTAAATGTCCTGTTCAACATCCTCCTATGCAAGTGAGAGATTACAGATAATGGCAGGGGGAAGAAACAAGGCAGATGTTAATAGACTACCTTGGAAACATTTCTACAAACTCATGCTTACCTTTATGATATTTAAGGCAAGTACACAGAAATGTATGTAAGTGTATATGTAGGTAAGTATCCACATACACATATTCTCTTAATAGTATTGAAGATGCATTGAGTACTATTACCATCAGAAACTTTGTTTCTAATCTTCTCACCAATAAAAAGGGAATAGGATTTTGTTTGTTTGTTTTGTTTTTGTTTTTATTTGTTTGTTTAGTGAATAGTGTATTGTAAAACTAGAGCAGGACATATCTGACATCAATGTATGTGAAACAAATTACTTTGCTTAGAAAATGAGAATATGTACAGAGACAGAACAAAGTAAACCCAATCAAGTATGTCAGTGTAAAACCCAACAAAAGAGTTATCAACAGCCAAATCTGGAGAATTTAAACAGTGCAGTACATAAAAGTAGCATTCGATAATACTCAGAATATAAAAAGGTGTGCATTAGGTCATATTGTTATAACTGAATAAGTAAATGAGATACAACCCGTTTTACCGAAGAAATATAAAGAAAGTAGATATTTTTCCTAAAGAGATAGTACAAGTCCTCCTTTAATTGAAGGTCATAAATAGTGACTTTCTTAGAAAGACACAAGATGCAAAAAGAGGAAGAAAGGAGTAACAGGATTCTTTAATTATATACAGGTTTTCATACATTCTGTTCAGAATAGGGGAAATCAGGTTTGAAAAAAATGGTAATCTATAGTATATTTAATATTATTCTCTACTGTATTTGCAGTAATCAAATTGCTCTAATACAACATACGGTTTTTGCAAAAATGGTTAATTTTTAACCTTTGAACTCTCTTCTGCCCCATCAGTAAAAATCTCACATAGCTTGCTACATTCTGAATTAACATTCTTCTTTAAGATCTTCTCATACTAAGAGTTTCAGCAGTAGGATGAACGTGGAGCATAGTTGGAGGCATTTTGCTTGGACAAGTCTCTATGGAGGAAGCTTTGTGAAGAAGATAGGGAGACTCAAGGAGTCCTCTAATCATCTTTCTTCAAGGGAAGAAACATTTGCAATTCAGTTCCTCTCTCATGCAGATTTAAACTCTTCATTAAATTCATTAGCTAAAATGTTTTCTCAGCTGTGCAGTTAATCCAAAGCTACAAATATGCCTTAGAGCACATTTTTAGAATTATGAAGCAAACAAACAAACAAACAAACAAACATACTAAAACATTCTTGATAGAATCAAATTATAGATGTGGCATTTTAACAATCCCTTGTGTTTTTTGTATTTTTTGAGTGTAATATCAATGCAGTCAGTCATATTATTGGGAAAACAAAGTCGTTGTTTTGATGACCTAATAACACATATATCAATATGTTTTAATTTTTTAGTAAAACTAAAAGAGTATCCATTTTGTCTGAATGATTGAAATTGAAATGAAGTAGTATTATGAGCAAGTCATTTTCATCCAAATCTTTTTGTGCAAATTATAAAGTAATGTAAGGTACTATGAAAAATGAAGTAATTTACCAACACAGTATGATCATTTAAAAAATCATATTGACATGATACAGTCATTTTATCTTGTATTTATCATAAACAACCAAAATTTTAATATTTCCAAATATATAATATCAAAATATCTTTAAAGTAAATTCAAGTAATAACCACCACCCCTTCTTTATATTTGCTCTTGAGCTTGTGTGATAGTCTTGCCTAGGCACAACTTTTCTTTGTAAAATTAATGCATGTTGGTGGAGGGGTAGTAAACTTTTCTTCATTTTGACAAGAAGATAAAGTTAGATATGTTATATGAATTACGTATTTTAACAAGTGATTCATAGAATATGAGATGGAGAGAAGAGATTTAAGAAACACACATTGACTGAAATTCTGTTTTGTCTTAAACACTGGCTTAATTGATGGCACTGGAAATAAATGTTATATATTGTTTTGGAAAAGGCACAGTTCATCAGAGATGAAAATGTGGAAACCATTAATTATAGTAAAGCCTAATTGGCCTTAAAGGAGGCTGAAGGAAGAGAACTGAAGGACTATGAAGAAGGAGCTGAAAAAAATAAATATTGATGTATTTCTAAAGATATTAAAATAAAATTTCAGATTATTCAAGTTTCTCCCGGTATCAGCGAGTGACAAAAAAGTTTACTGTAATAATTTTTAAAAGGAGAAATTTTTTTTTTATATCTCTATCTCATTCTAGGCCTGGTTTACTTTCCTAATTCATATTATGACTGAAGATTATAGTTAATTACACAATACAATTCCAACTATGTTTTTTACCTAATTCTGTGTTATTCAATTTTCAGAAACCAAATAACATTCTTTTTTGAGCATTTTTAGTACAGTCTCAGAGAAAGCATGTTTCTAGAGATTGGAGAGTAGTAAGAATGTATTTACCATGGAGAATTTCAAGAGAATTTTAATAAGATGGATTCATTTAATATAAATAGAATTATTTGAAATATATAAAATTAAATTATGGTTGTGTTTATTAAATATTGTATCATCTAAATGTAGAGACATAGATGATGTATTACAAAGGACAGATTATACAGAAAGTATCAAAGGAATCATTAAAATATTTTTACCATAAAAACTAAGACTTTGTATTATCTCAGATACAAATAATTTCTTAAACTTTAGTATTAACTGATTAATAGTTAGCTAACAGAATTAACTAACATAATATTGTATACTTTGATAATCATAATTAAAAGTTGAAACGTAAAAATTTTTAGTGTTTTGAAGTATATTTTTCAAGAAAATCACTTCTTTTGATATTAAAATATATTGTATAATAAATGGTTTTATCGTGCCTAGTTCCAGTTGACTTCGAATTAGTGATGATTTAACTGCTCTATTAATTTATGTCTGTTATTCTATATTTTAACTGAATAGATGTGTAGTGGAGAAAAAGTTCAAAATATAAATTTTCTGATACAATTGACAAGGATATTTTAAAATGATTTTAGCAAGTAAAGAACATTCATTTTTAACCTTTTTAAAAATTTAAGAAAATAATGATAACCTTCAATTTTCATCTTCAATCTTCAACAAGCAGTTCCAATGTTTATCTTACCTTAATATTTTGCTTAAATTGTCTTTTGATGAAATGACTTTTTTCAAATTCATAGTTTGCTATTATGTACTATTTTTGATGGTAATCAGAACAGAGACAGAATAAATTTGAAGTTTCATCAAAATGTCTTCTCTCCTTGTTCAGAATCAAGACCACCTGATTTGAAAATAATTAAGATGAGAAGATTGCATAAAAATATACAGAAAGTGTACAGTCTTTCACTTTGTCATTCTCTTTTATCATTTTAACTATTAGAAACTGCTTCACTTTCTCCACAAATACATATATTAAGATTATTAAAATAAAAATGAGTAGACATTATAAAATACAATTTTTTAGTAACTTGCTAAAATCCTAACAAATTTTCTTTACTTTAAAATTTCCACTAAAACCATCCTCCCCTGGAAATCATAATAGATCTGTATGCAAGAAAAGGATTTTTTAATGATGAATTTCCATATTAACATTTAAATACTGTAAAATTGAACTTCTTACTCTTATTGCTATTTATATTGATTATTTTGACACCAAGTACATTGTTCAGTTTATTGATTCTGTGGTAGCAGGACTGTTTCAGTGAAAGTAACTGGCAGTTACTCAACACAATTAATTTATTCTAGACTGTTTTCTTGTCTTTGCAATTTTACTATCAGAACTATTAAGACCAGACTAAGCATAAACCTCAAATGACACTTTAAATACTTAAATTTGTTAAAGATTTATACTGTCTACTAGTGTATGATTAAAGATGAATTTTGAATTTAAACTTCACTTGTTTTATTGTGAATAAAAGTTAAAATAAGCACCCTATATTTGCTGAAATTATTTTAAACTGTATGCAAATATACATAATATAGGAAGTTATCAGTATATATGTATATATTCAGTATATATATTTATATTTTGTTTGTTTGTTTTGTTTTTAAAACAGATTAACTGGAGCAATACAAAGTTTTCTTCAAAGTCATATAAGTGGCAGGGTGATGTGGTACTTCTCTGTAACCCCAGAACTCTGGAAGACAGACACAGGAGGCTCAGTGAGATCTTGCCTCAAAAGGAGGATGAAGATATTGCACCTTCTGCAGGCCATATGTTCAATCTTCAAAACCACTTATGTGTTCGGGCTGACATCCCCTTTTCCACCGATAACTTGGGGATGAGATATTCCTTAGACTGCCATACTAGAAAAAGAAAGACACATTATTGAGACTGGATCATCTCAGTTTCTGTAGGAGAAAGATGTCTTATGTAAGGGAATATCTAGGAAACCAGAGAGACACAATAGAGCTAACAAAGATGTGATGGAATGCCAATGGATTTCCTACATTCACAAACTAAATACAATTCAAAATAAGTCAAATAAATGAATTTTAAGGTTTCTTATTAGATAGAATAATTATGAAAATAAAAATAAATTAAAATGTAAATGTTTAGCTCTATGAATACAGTAAATACATTTCATTCAAGGTAGAATATAGATTTTAGATATAGAATGCAAATAAATTAATTTGCTAGAGGAATTAAATGTATTAAATGTATTGTTGTTTGGAGCTAAGGACACTACATTTAAAAAGACAAATGACATTAATCATTAAAACTGATTCAATTGCATTTCATTAAAGCTAAGAATTCATACTCATTAAAGCTCATCGTGATGAGAATATAAAAGCAAGTTACAGGGTGAGAAAAAAAATTTTAATACATAGTCTTAACAGAAGGCTTCCTAGGTGTATATTAATGGCTCCAAGATGTTGAATGTCATATGACAGATATAGGTTGTGGGTTTCCTGCACCTCTAGGTCTAGTAATAGGAATATATAGACAGTAAATTTTAAAATGAGAGAATAAGAAAGAAATTAGATATGAGAAGGAATTGGATATTTTAACATAGTTTATTTGCCCCACTGTTCATAAAATAGGTAGATATAAAAGAAAAATGAACTGAAGAGGAACATTTGGGATAGAAAAAAATTTAGAATCAGGAAAAAGTTACAAAGCAAGATAAAAACATATACAAGCTGCTTAGACTGAGCACATTATCTTTTGTGCTTTGAAAATAGCAAGTGAAAGGAGAAAAATATTGTTTTCATAAAATGTTGTGATTTTTTGCCACTCATGTTTCTTTATTGGAAAATGATGATTAATTGTTTTTTATAGAAATTTAGTAGTTTGTACATTTAAAAATAGATGCTAAAATATTGCCAGTTCATAATAGTTACGATCTGTCTCTTAAAAAATGGTAGAATTATGTTAAGTTAAATATATGTGTCATAACTATAGTCATAGCTATAGTTTTCTAAAAACAAAGATATTATATTTTGTGTCAGTTAGGAAAATATTTTCTCAAGAAGAGGCTTAAACAGATTTTCAAACCTGAATAAAACACAATAGATAACTGAATTAGATTACTCACATAAATGTATAGAAGTCTAAGTTTATGAAATATGTCTAATTAATATGTTTTTTTCACTATTTCATAAGCATATAGGCTAACAGTATGTCAGATAAGTTACTGAGTGCAATTGAAAGAACATGCACTGAAGAAAGTCTACTTAAAGAATAAAAAATCCAAATATTAAAAAAGAATGTGACTAGCTGTACCCAGAAGAAACCCATCAGATTTGCTTTAGCATTTATTTTTAAGAATGTTGTTACATCCTCAACTCAGTGAGTGGAATTTGGAGAAAAAATCATATAGAAACTTAATTATATAGCAAACACAACCACTTACCCAAGAGCATGTTGGAAAACTGAGGTGACAAAGTAGATATGGGCAGATCCTGCTAATTTACTGCTGAGCTAATGCTGTGACCTGAGTGGAGCTTCTGCACAAGTCACTTCTCACTCACAGTATGATGTAATTCCTCCCAGTGGCCGCGGCTGACTTGTTACTGTTCCCATGTAAAGAAATCTCCTGGAAATGTTTTCTGTCCTGTAGACCCACAGCTGGAATTTGCAGTTGAGTCAATCAAAGCCTGGGAAGCGAGTACCAACAGAGCCAAACATATGCCACAATTAGGGGTGCATCGATGCAGATCTAAAGCTCACAAAAATAAGAAAGACTTGCTTGACAGTGAAAACCATAGGAAAGATGTTACCAATACAAGATTTATGATATATTCAACTAGCAAAGTAGGCACGATTGATAGAATGAATCCTAATGGTTTGGGGGAAATTATAAAATGGACTGAGAAGCCCCTTGTCCTCCCAGAATGCTTTATCTACTTCTTTCTCCCATTCCCTGTCCTCTTCAACCACTGTGAAGACAGAAGTCAAATTAGACTGAATCATAAAACACATATGGAAGCTATAAATTACACTGCATTTTGTCCATCTCTTTTGTAGTTCATTCAACATTTGAATGATTTTTGTTATTTTGGTACTTTTACATTTTTCTTGAGGTTACAATCTGTTCCCTGGTTACCTTGTCTGAATGAAGACAGACTATTTATAAACTTGGATCTTGCTGTAATTCCTTAATAGAATCAAATATTTTTGGAAATAAAATATAATTTTATATTTTAAAAAACTATCAGGTTATAGTTCATTGATGTTTCCTTTTTAGGAGGTCCAAGGGATGATATGTACAAGGAATGATAATCCAGATGTCACTTGAAATGTCTATTTTAGAGCTAAGTAAGTCTCTGAACTTCTGGTTTAGAGTTTCCTAGGAAAAGGCAGATAGTGAAGAGAAAACCTAGGCTTGAAAGTTTTTCAGGAAACTTCAGATCTCTTGAATTCTAAATCTCAAGATGTTATCAGGATCTGGTAATGTATCTTTCAAGGAGAGAGAGAGAGAGAGAGACAGACAGACAGACAGACAGAGACAGACCAAGACAGACTCAGAGAAAGAGAGGCAAAAAAAGGAGAGAAGAAAGAAGGAAGGAGAGCTGTACTTTTTAATTTCCAGCATAAATGATGATCTATAAATAGTTAAAAAGAAATTCAGGTACTAACTTATTAAGATTATTTCAATGCTTTATTTTTTGTTTTGTTTTGCTTTTTGTTTGTTTATTTCTTTTTCAGTACAAGGGATCAAATTCAGGCCCTTGCGCTTCCAAAGTAGGGATGGTAACACTGAGATAAATCTCCAGCTTATTTCAACATTTTACAACAAATTTACCTTTTTCACAAGCAGCCTGCCTGGACGTGAAGGAGCATAAACAGTCCATGGATGGCAGGTAGGAAGCAGCCAGGGCAGCAACTCTATTTTCTGTATCTATATATTTCATCCAGGCTGGAAGCATATTGATCGGTGCCACCTGGTCCCAGGATCGACTCCCATTAGTATAGTCCTCACCTGAATGATGCTAAACCAATTTAAGTATCAGAACTCTTAATTCCAGCATCACACACCCTAGATCCATTCATCCGTAAAGTCCTACCTACAAGCACATGCAGCTTTGAGGGACCTCTAAACACAAGCTATCACAATAATAAAACAAAATTTATATTAAAAAATAAAATTAAGTCAAGGGTAAAATAACTTCTAGAGTAAAATATACATGTAGTTCAAATATTCTAAAAATTAAAAATTTTACTTTTTAAGAATAACAAAATTTAAAATTAAGAAAATGTAATTGTCAGTGAAGGAATGGTTTGAAGGATATAAATATATACGGCTGGTATAGTGTTACAACTACTCTGGCATACCATTTGGAACTAAAAATACTTATTTTATTGAACAGTCTCACAAAGAAAGGGAAGTGTAGTTTTACGTTGGGAAAATATTATGTATTCAGTGTTGTATAAAAATCTAAAAGACCTAACAGATTATTGCTTAGTGAAGAGTAATTGACACTTTTGTTCCTTCAAAGCCCCATTAAATAGTTATATCTTCAATATAATATTTAGTGCTTATTTGTTAACAGCCCAAGTTAAATAAATTAACATAAGAAACATTCTCAGATGTTTTCTGTTCCATTACTTACACATTTTCTAGATTATTTTTACTACTAATTGAAAATGATGTTCCTATTTACTGTTGATTTAGTTAATTTATTGTGCTGTTATTTGTTGTTACTGCTAAAATACAAACTCTTCTACTAAATTTTACAGCTTATATTAATTAGAACTTGTTTCTATTTTCTGTAACTAGAAAGCCAATGGATTAGTTTAGGCATTCATAGATATGTGTCGTGTTTTTTAATTATAATTTACTGATTTGAAAAATGGATATGGCATTACATTAAGAAGAATTTTGAACAATTAACAAAATAAATAAATATAAAAAATCAAGCGCTAAAGTTTTACTGGCAAGCAACAAAAATGGCACAAATCGCAGAGCACTATCATATCTATCAAAATTGCAAGTAAGTCTCCAGAGATCCATCAACACAGAACATTTTTCCTAGTGAATACAGATATTAGTTATGTCTGTCAGATTTCTTTCCAACTGATCCTACCGTATTATATGTCTGATTTTTTTCAATTTTAAAAATACTGGACAGAAACACTCGGTTTTAACTGAGTTACATAGTGTGTGAAAACATCCAAAGTGCCTCAAGACATCCAAAAATATTATCTTCTTTTCCAAAAATTAATTGGAAATTTGTATTAAAACCATTTTTATTTATCTATTTTCCTTCCTACTTCTTATTTGTCTTATTTTATATTTAAATTTTAACTTATTTATTCACCTGTATGCTTGAGCTATTGTTTTATGTTCTTGGTTGTTTACTGTATACATTTTAAAATTTGTAATATACCTTCTAGTCAAACGTATAAGACCCTTGCACAGAAAATGCAATAATATTTATTAATTTCCTCACTATTTATAAATGAATATTTTGTGCATTTAGTTTTTTGTATGTCAAAATATATCATTACATTTTATTATTTTAATATTTGATCACCTTTTAAATAGATTTGAATAATAAGAAAAATATTGCCATATCAATTACCATTTATGGTGCTACTCATCCAGTACCTGCATGAGTATCACATAATCAATATCCTTCTGAGTAGAAAACTTCTTGAAACTTTTTTGTGGCATAAGTTTTCTGATCATGAATACTTTTAGTTTTTATGTTAGAATTCTTACCTTACTTTTAAATTTAAAAATATTTTATTGACTATATCATTCCAAATGGAAAAATTTTGGTTTTGGGGAAAAGTTTTTCACTGTTTTTACACATGTACTGATTGCGACAAGAAATCTGTTGCTCGGCAGTGTTATTTTTTTTTAATTGAAATCTTTATTGGTACATAACATATACGCATCATGATTGTACTCCATAATGGGGATGTGTACCAATATAAGACACAACATAATTCTCATTTTTTTCCCATAGCCCTACCCACCCTACCACCCCACCCCCTATATACATAAAGTTTGTTTCCTTTCTTTTTTGTTCTAATCTCATTATTTTTCCCCCTTCACCCTATTACACTTTGAGTATTTTCTATTTCACAATATATAACATACAATTCTAGGACTCATTTACATCTTTATTTTCTAATTCCAGAGAAAAGATGCGATTTGTACCTATCTATAACCTATTTATTTCACTTATGAAGATATTCTCAAGGTATGTCCATTTAAGTATAAATGATTCAAAACATCATTTTTATGGCAGAGTAATACTCTATTCTGTAGAAGAACCACAGCTTTTTTATCAGTCTCCAGTTGATGGACAGTTGGTGTTATTTCTCTGTACCTAATGGCTGTGTTTCCTTTTGTTTCTCTTCAGATTTTCTAATTGTTATTTGGAGCAATTTGATGATTTTTTTTTGTGTGTGTGTGTGTGTGTGTGTGTGTGATCTTTTTAGTTAGTGTTCATGAGACACAGTGAACATGTTTTTAATTTGAAGATTTAATGTTACATAAAATTTCGGGAACACTGTGGCCATCATTTCTTCAAATACACTTTTTTCCTCCAGATTTGCTTGGGAATTCCAATGATAATATTGGTTTATGATCATTTCCTCTTCAATAGTCCTCTATGGTGCCTTAAAATCTACTGTTTTTCTTTTGTACAAGCGCAGCTTTGCTAAGGTATAACTGACAACAATTTATATATTTATGATGTACAATGAGGTTTTATATATATATAGTATATTGTGTATATAATATATAATATATATTATAATGCATAAAATGTAAATTCATCATATGTATGTATATATATATATATATATATATATAATTTATACATATTTATTATTTCGGTCCAAATTACTGAAGAGCAATTTTAAATGGTAGACTATTAACTGCATTCAAATGATTTACTACACATTTCTGAAACTTATTCATCAATTTAGTTTTCATGCTGTGCAAAAAAAAAAACTTTATTATACTTAACATTGCCCTATTCCTAAGGAATTTAAATTCTGTTTTAAATGATATTGCTCTCTTGAGTTTTTTGAAAGTGGCTTTGCCATTAGTATTTAATACTATCGAGTTTTTAATATAATTTTTCAGCATAGTCTTTAGTTTCTGGACATCTTTATCAACAATAGTTACCGCCTATATACGTGTGTGTAACTGCCAATAGTCTAGCAGATATGACGTATTTACTCACTCCCGGTCATAGTTAACTAATTATATCATTTGAATAAGAAGCACCAGACTAAAGTAGATCTACATGCTTTTGTAAGCGGCTCAAAGACTTACTGAAGACAAAAGACCCATCCTAGGTAGGTTTTTGCCTGAGGGCATAAGGGAACCGAACCCGTTTCTTCAGAGAGCTCCAGTCTTCACCTTCACTGTGGACTTTGTTTTCTGTCTTCCAGAGTGAACTCTTTATCCTTCCAGGGCGGACTGACTACTGGGTCTCCAGCACAGATTCTTTAGCTCCTGAGAGGAACTTACCCAAGACTCTACTGTGATCTCCAGCCCCTTGGCCACATCCTTCCAGCATGCAGAGATGTCTTTCACACCTGACTGTGGGCGGCCATTGTAAGCCAATCCTGTAAACTCTTCGGTGTTTGCATTGAATTTTTTCTTTAGTAAGTACTGATGAGTACACTCCTTAATGACTAACCGTGCATTAGTTAATATCTTGAGTGTCTTACTAGAACCCTATAAAATATTTTGAAAACAAAATCTGAATAATTTTATAATTTGTAATATTTCTAAATTACTCATCTTTTTTTTAATTTCTTGGCAATCTATATGGGTTTTGAAATCAACTTGTTAGTATGTAAGGAGAAGTAATGTTTTCAAATAAAGAGGGTTGAATCTGCAGATCAGTTTGGAGGTGTAATGGCATCATTACAAGATTTAGCTTCTTATCCATAATTATAAAATGGTTTTCTCTTTACATTACTTCATATTTTTAAAAACTTTTTCTATGATGTTTTGTAGTCTTCAGAGCAGAGTTTTTAGACTTTTTTATATATTCATCCATGTTCATTTTGGTGTGTTTACAGATATAGTTGTTTTCTTATTTTCATTTTTATATGTTTATAAGAATAAAATTGCATTTTGTATTTATTGTTTACCCTGTAGCTTCTTTAGAGTAACTTACAGCCATGATGAATGACATTTGATCTCATTTGTTCATCTATTTATTATAATAGATATCATAACAGGACAGAATGCTTTCTTCAAAAATGAAGAAGTGATTGAAACCATCTATAAATAGATTGTCTACATAATGTAAATTTAAAATACTCAAAGGAAACAATAGGCATTCAACCGTGCCAAGGCAGAAATTTTTTTATATCTTAAAGTACTTCTTTATTATATAATTCAATTATTTCTTATATGTTACTCTTTGATGGGGCAGCAATTTCACTAAAATCTTCATCCTGGTAAAGTAAAATTTAATAATTATAGGAATGGAATTCACTTTGTAGGAAAAAAGTTAGCATATGTATGTATTTTTGGTTTTGTTTGAGATAGCCTCTGGCTTTTTAGTTCAAGCTGGCCCTGAGCTCACTATGTAGTGCAAGCAAGCTTCAAACTCACAGAAATCCTCCTGCCTCTGCCTCCCAAGTGCTCGGATTACAGGCATAAGCCACCATGCTCAGTATTGTGGTTTGTGGTAGTGACTGCTAATGAGCACGAACCACCGTGTGCGGCATTGCGGTACGTGTTTACTGGGGACTGAACTTGGGACCTTGAGTCTGCAAGGCAGACAGTGGAACAACTGAGCTAAATTCCCAGGGCTGTGTTTTCACTCTCAAATACCTTTACTATGTATAGAAATTTCTGAGAACTAATTTTGATAGTGTATGTTTTCTTTAGCACTAGTTCCAGTGAAGTGCACAGGATATTTTTAACTGCCCTCATCAAGTATGGGATAACAAACTTTAAAATATTCTTCCCTAAACTTTGAATGCTGAGCTCAGAAACAGATAACTTAATCTAAATTAATTTAAGCTTATTTAATTTACCCAATTAGCATGTTGAACTCAGATTTTCTTTCTAAAAAATTATAATGTAATATATATAGAAACTATCGTCATAAGTACCAATTCCTTACAGTTAAAGATAAATGAAAAGGGATAAAATGATAATATTTTATACTTTAAGAGCATAAAACTTTATTTAGAGACAGAAACTTAAGCTGATATATAGAAGGCAACTCAAGTATTCATTCTTATAAGTAGAACCAGATTTCAAACATATTATTATTCACCTTTAAATTCAATTATTTTGACATTCAGAACATGTATTGCCATTATTGACACTATGAACTGAAAACTTCCATTCTGCATATTACTCTAAAATTCCTCCTCATTTGTGTAACTTTTTATAACCCTGATTACCACACAAGTTTGCTTTTTTCTTCACTACCTTTTCAACAGTAGCATTGTGTCACTTCAGACTGATAGCAAATTAAGGATTTAATGTCAGTCACCTAAAAGTTTTAAATTAATATCTGCTCTAAATGTTACTTTTTTTTCTTTACTCTTCTTGGGCACATAGTTTGGAATTTAGAAGGTAGATATAATTTTTATGACAACTTTAATTTTTAATGACCACTTCTTACTTTCAAATTTACTATAAAATCTTGAAAAGGAGAAGAAATTTATAAAGTATCATTAGGAAACTTCCTTTAATCTTCACACTCTTCTAATAAAGAAACACATTTATAAATACTTCCTTTAGAGTAGCAATTAGAATTAGTTAATTTTGAATTAAAAAATAACTCTGAAAGTCATCAAAATTATCTCAGGTCCCAAGAATGGCTCCACACTCCAAGTGTTTGGAGTTTTTTTTGTTGTTGTTGTTTGTTTGTTTGTTTGTTTTCTATTTCCTTAGATCTTTCAAATGACTAAGTTTCCTAATCATCAAATATCACTTCTGTAGAGTTCAGCTCCATCTCCTTGGAGCGATTTGAAGATCCTTCTAAAAGACTTAGAAAGTGTCCTCTCTATCTTTATATGACCTGAAAATATTTTAAATTCTGTAACATTTATGTTTTCATGTGCTTATTATCAGATCCTCATTTGTAAAATACAAAAGTCCATGAAAGTAATACCTTATGAGAACCTCTGTTCCCAGCATCTGAAGCAGGGCCTGGAACAGTAGATATATAGATACAAACAGATATACAGTCATGTAAATTATATACCATTAGAATTTTCATACTAATATTACAAATAATGAACAGTTCTTGCCCTGAGCAAATCTGAGTTCTATGGAGAGAACATACGAGTCACAGGCAATAATGTGATTAACTAGGAGATTTTAGAGTGGATGCAGAAGTTGTCAAAGACGCATAAGGAGGCAGTAAATTGGAACCAGGACTCGAAGCAGCTGTGTAAGAGGTTAACTAGCATCAAACCTTAGAGAAGAGATGGAATTTAGGATATACAGAGAGAAGTTTTAGCACGAGTCAAAACAAAAAGATGAACTCATGCTACGTACTTTGCACTGCTCTGGCAAATGTTCTTCCTTAACACTTATAAAAGTGGTTTTAGCATCAATTTCAATGATAAGTGTGGTGATATTACTACTGGCTCTGCTGAAGTTTCTTGTTCTCATATGTTACCATACATAATATAATCTAAAGTGATTGATTTTATTTTTCTCATAAAGCTTGAGAGTCTTAGAATTATTTCTGCAGCCAAATATTCTAAATGAGCTTAAATTCCTCATGTATGTTTTCCTTTGCAGTTGTGTGTAAGGCAGTAAATACAAAGAATGCAGAGTCCTTCAGTAGACTTAGTTCTGCAACTGGCTTATTAGGTCTTAGAGATTCATTTCATTAACTTTACAAATTCTATGAGATGATTAATATTAAACTGATGACTTGTGTAAACACAAGATTTACAATCATTTTTAATCTAATTCTAATTGTTTTTAAAATAATGGAGATGATAGTGGGTGCATATTTTAAAGTTAGGATTATTATTATATATCATGTTATACATGTAGAGGGATTTTCAAGTTTAAATGATAGTTCCAATATTAAAATTTTACATGTTTTAGGGCCAGAGAGTTAGCTCAGTGGTTCTGGCACCTGTCCTGCAAGCGCAAGGGCCCAGGTTCGATTCCCCAGTAACCACATACCATACTGGATGTGGAGACTCATGTCCAGCAGCAATTAGCACCACACACCACAGTGCAGGGCGTGGTGGCTCACGCCTGTAATCCCAGCACTCGAGAGGCAGAGGCAGGAGGATTGCTGTGATGTGAGTTGGAGGCTGAGCTCAGGGCCAGCCTGAACCACAAAGCGAGACCCTGTCTCAAAAAAAACAAAAAATAAAAAAAAAATTTACATGTTTTAACACTAAAATATTACTAACAAACAAATCTATGTCTCAATATATATTTAATAAAAGATAACCTTTAATAATAAATATATTTACAATTATATGAAGATTGTATAAAATTTTACCTTTGAAACAATAAGAATTAATTAAAATCAATAAAGTTGTAAATATAGCTGTTCATAAAGTAAAAAAAAATCAACTAACATCAAATACACTAACTAGATAAAATATTATTTCATTCAATTTAACTGGGGAAAATAATTCACTTGTGCCTTCCTTTAAAGATATATTTTAAATTATTCATTTTAATACTATAATTTTAAAAAGCTTATTGAATGTTTACATTAGTTTAGTATTTTAATATTATCAATTTTGTATCATGAATATGACACAATTGTCTGAAATAATGTCCAAATAATTTGGAATAGATGTACAGAATATTTTTGATTCTTTGATAGGAAAGATATAATATGAAGAGCTTAACATTAGGAAACACTTTTCTATGAGAAATCCTTTGTAACACTGTAATGACTACACATAGAAAAGGCCTTAGGCAATTAACTCATTTTTATTCTTTTCAAATCACAATGTTTAACAAGCATTATATTACTGACAAGGTTATCATAGTTAATGGGGAAATTTATATTTCTTACTTCATTCATACTTTAATTAAGATACACTTCAATTACTTCACCATTGCTTTCTTTTGAGATTGAAGCACTTTAATCTGCATCCAAAGAAGTTTCCTCTGTGGAACTAACTTTTATTTCTATTGATCTGTTTTACATTTTCCATAGGAACTTTTATTTTATTTTCTTAGCAATATAACTAGCACCATTTATAAGCAATATTGCTACTTTATAGAAGCTATTATTGCCAACTTATGATATGATATATTGTTTTATTCTAATTTTCCAATAAGTTATTAAACTAATACCATCAATCTCAAACTTTACTCATATAGAACTTGAACTATTAAATTGTGTCTTATTATAACTTTTTTCTCATGGGAAAAATACTAATTTTATGAATATATTTTTCTCAGTGTTCTATAGCATGTGAACATAAATCTATTCAAAATATCAAATGATACTTGAATATTTATGTGCCAGAAAATACTTGCTTTCATAATTTTTATATTTGATAAGTTCTAAAAAAATGACATTAAAATTAAGCGTGACATTACTTAAACAGAAGTCTTTTTTTTTTCTCGATTGTGACAGAAATTCTTTAGCTTAATTTAGATTGTGTTGTTTAGTTATCATTGATAAAAAGCTGGCAATAAGGATTGAATGATTGTGCCTTGTTATGGGGCATTCATAAGAGATGTTCATTTGAGACTCTCTCGTTTCAGAGAAAAGATTTTGGTCAATTATATAGTGTTTACATCACTGGATAGATCTGCAGTAGAGTTTTTATCCTTCCAGTGAAGACTTGATTGCTTTTTCTATAAGTATTAGACAGACAATTACTAGTCTTCCCATCTTAGTAAAGTTCAACCCTTGACTTCTAAGTGGCTAATTCTGTGTGTTGGCTGGAATGAGATGAGACAAATTAATCAAGGATGTGGGAAACAACAGAAGAAGTTCCATGAAGTAGATGTGCCAGAGAGTTAAAACATTTTTATACAGGAAGAGCTACTGTTTCTGATTTTAAAATTATCATCTTATTAATGTGCTATTTCTGCCTGATATCTTCTATAACCTTTAAGCTTTCAGACAAAGAATTTTGTCAATTCTTTCTGTGAAAAATTATTCATGTTGGAAAATATTTTAATTTTAATTTATATAAAAACTAAATATTTTTTTAAAAAAGAAAATATTTTCATTTACTATCTCTCCGCTTATTTCCTAATAATAATACTATACGTTTTTGCATAAAACATTTAAGTATTGGAAATGTATTTCATATTCTGTATAACTTTGATTGATTTCTTCCTGTTTCACAATGTTTATTATTCTTTTGGATCCTTATTTTCACTTTCAGTTTCTCGCACCAGAGAGAAACTGTGATATTCTCACATATGTGTTTGATTTATTTCACTTAATGGCGTCTTCTCAGGTGCATCTATTTACCTAGAAGTAAAATATTTTAAGTAGGATGCATTTTCACAGAACTGTAAAATGTATAAAAAGGTAATGAGGCACAAGTACCCATATGTCTAATATGTCTATGACATATAGTACCCATATGTCTTAAAAGAAGCTAGAGGTAAGTGGATCAATCCGTTTTTGCATTTGGCACTCTTCTGTCTCATTTCCTCCTCTCACAGTGATGCAGAAGAAAATCCTCATCTCTGCAAATCTTCAGAAAATTCATCAGGCATTATAATGGAAAATATCACATAGAACATTGCAGGGTAACCAGAAAAATCCCACATGAAAAATCCATCTTCTTTTTTTTTTTTTTCTTTTTTTAAAATCTGTATTGGTACATTACATATATGCATCATGATTGCACTCCTAATGGGCATTTGTACCAGTATAAGACACAACTTAATTCTCATTTTTTCCCATATCCCTAACCACCCTAGTGTCCCTCCATATACATAATATTTTTTTTCCTTCCATCACCTTTCTGATAGGCAAAAGCCTAACATGGAGAAAGGGAAACTCTTTGAGATCTTACTCTGCTTGGACAGATTTCACTACTTCAGTCATTTGCCAGGAGACTGAGACAGTCAATTCCTTTAAAGCTTTGCATTACAAACTTTCTATGAATAGAGCCCCAAAGTATAAATGAGAATATCTGCTATGTAGAATCTATTCTTAGGTAAATGCAAAAATATAGGAAAACTTTTTCAAAATAGGTAAATTTGAATGGAAGCCTATTCTCCTGATTATGAGTTTCTTTTCTTTCTTTCTTTCTTTCTTTTTTAAAAGTTGTTGTTAATGTTCTGTTTTGTTTTGTTTTGTTTTTCTGTTATTTAGTTTTTTGATACAGGGTCCTGCTTTGTAGTGCAGACTGGCTATGAACTCACTTTGGAGCCCAAGCTAGCCCTGACCTCAAGGAAATTCTCCTGCATCTGACTCCTGAGTGCTCAGATTACAGTTGTGCTCCATCACACCTGGCAGGTGGAGTGTGGTACTGAGTACTGATAGGCATGAGCCACCATGCCCAGCATCATGCCATTTGATTACCGGGGATTGAATTTAAGACTTTGTGCTTTCTAGGCAGGCATAAAAACTACAGAGCTAAATCCCTGGCTCTTGTTTTGGTTTTTTTTTTATGAGAAAATATTGATGGTACAATTTCATGAGTACATTATCTAGGCCATGACTTACTTTGGAGAGAGAAGCCCTTTTGAACAAAATAAATATGTGAAGGATCTAAAATTCAACTTTTACTTTCATATATTATATTTCATCCTTATTTATATTTATTGTTGTTGTTTAATGTTTGAAAGTTCCCAGTTTATTACTTATTTTAAAATTTTTATCTTTATTGGTATATTATGAATACACATCATAATCACATTCAACATTGAGAGTTTGTATCACAATATAACATGACTTGATTCTCATTTTCCCCTTTCCCCCCACCCTGCAATCCCCATCCCCTATATACATAATCTTTGTTTCCTTTTTTCTTTATTACTCTTACATTATTTTCCCCTCATTACTTCTTTCCTTTTAAATATTTTCTACTTCACAATATCAACTATACATACTACAACTCATTTATAACTTCATTTTCTCAAACCAGAGAAAAGATATGGTATTTACACATCTGTGATCTGTATATTTTGCTTGTGAGAATGTCCTCAAGGTACATCCATTTTAGTATGAATGACTCAATCTTATCATTTTTAATGGCAGAGTAATATTCCATTCTATAAAATAAGCACATTTTCTTTATCCAGTCTCCAGTTGATGGACATTTGGATTGTTTACAAGACTTAGCAATCACAAATGGAGCTGCTATAGGCATGGGTGCACACATGTCGCCGTGTACCAAGCTAAAATCAAAGTGAATAAGAGACCTAAATATTAAAACAGACATTCTGAACCCATTGAAAAACAGGTTAGGTAAAACTCTTGAAGACACTGGCTTATGGAAAGACTTCTTGAACAAAACCTCTACAGCACAGGAATTGACAGAAGAAATCAGCAAATGGGACCTCATTCTCTTCAAAAGCTTCTGCACAGCAAAGGAAACCACCAATACAGCAAAAAGGCAACCGACAACATGGAAAAAAAAAAAACTTTACCAGCTGTTCCTCCGACAAGGGGATACTATCTAGAATACATAAAGATCTTTAAAAAATCAGACCACCGAAATTTAATGACCCATTTCAAATATGAGCATCTGAAATAAATAAATGCTTTTCAGAAAAAGTAAAAACAGCTAAGAAGTATATGAAGAAATGCTCGACATCATTAGTCATTCAAGAGATGCAAATGAAAACAACACTCAAATTTCATCTAACTCCACAAATGGCTGCCATGTCAGAATTAGCCAGCAACAAATGTTGGTGACTCTGTGGAGAAAGAGGAACCCTTCTCCACTGCTGGTGGGAATAAAGACTTGTACAATCCTTGTGGAGATTAGTTTGAAGATTCCTCAAAAAGCTAGGTTTGGAGGTCCCATTTGACCAGGCCATCACTACTAGGTATATACACAAAGGAATTAAAAGTTTCATTTTACAACCTTATTTCAATTACACAACCACTCATTTTACAGCATGTATTTTATTAAGATATGTGTGACACATATAGATTTGTAATCAAAGAAACTGCTCATTCTCACTCTTACTTATCCAATCTTGCTCATCAACAGTAAACATTATCAATAATTTAATGTTTATTATTTCTGTTATTTGAAATATATAATTTAAATTTTACAGATTTAGTGGCATATTACCTACATTTTTATATTTAAAAAATTTGATTTAATGCATTTTGATTTAAGATACAATAGTATTATTAAGATACTAAAAGATGTGGAGACTGATGTCCCTTCAATACATCTGTACTGAAGCCATATCATGGTGCAAAGTTACCTTTGTAAGTAAGAAACAATGGCTTCAAAGGTGTAAACAGTTCTCAATATTTAAATTTAGCTTAATGTCAGTCTGGTTAAGACACACTGAAGAAATCTAATTCTTACTAGTACAACTGCTTTTAAAAGTTAAGGTAACCTTAAATTTTTTAAAAAATGCATGCATATTTTTCCGAACGTTTAAATATTTCAACTTCCCACTTTCCAAACTTAATTTACTTTTAATTTCACAGGTTATAAACTTCAGAAAGCTAGTAACATTTAACATTTTGCTGAAGTTATAAAATAAGAAAATTTTATCTTCTAGTTCTTTTTATTGCCTTTACTCCGAATATCATAAAGCCTTTATAATGTATCCAAGTTATTAATAAATACATGAAATCAGATTAGATTGTATATTGTCCTCTCTTGGGCACTGCTTTTCTTTTGCAAATCCAATTTAGGAGGAACCTGGTGCTAAGATATATGCCAGTGCAGTAGTCACTTTTTATCTAACATACATAATTGTATTTTCTAAATTAAGTGAATACAGACTGTTGTTTTGATGGCAATGCATATCCAATTTTGTATTTTATAATACACAATATATAATCCTTGTTGAATTTTTTCAGGTACAAAAATAAAATAAATAAGGGTCCCAAATTAGATAGGAATCATCAGACTAGGGTATATTGTGTCTTCTTTGGATTAATGTACACTTTTATGAATCTTACACTGGAGGAAATATTGAAGTTTCTCCACCTGAGCTTTTAGAACTGGACTGTTTACCACAATGCTCCTAGCTACCTAAGCTGAACTTCTTTGCACTACAGTGGCTATCACAGAAGATCTGGACAGAGATCTACCAACTCTGTACCTATGACTTTCCCTGATGGAGAAAATTATATGCTTCATTGGAAAAGTGCTCCAGATAAAGACGAGAAACAACTAAGCACAACACAGAAACGTCCCAAGCAGAAGATACCTGACAGGGAGATGCACACAGCTGCTCTCATTTTCATTGTGTATCATTACCTGAAACACAAGGGAAGGTTTTTTGGAAGATATAAATCTGGCCATTCTGTTTCAATTATCTCCCTCTTTATTTTGATTCTGTTTTGTGTTCTCTGGGGAAAAATATTTTTTTGATGAATTTAGAAGATGAGATTGTCTCATTAGCTTTTGCCTTGCCCAGGAAGGCCACAATCAATTCAGGGTCAAGAACTCCAAAAAATGGAAAATATACGATTTATTCTAATTTATTTGTTATTGATATGTTTGGTTCTTATTCAGCTAGCTATATTTGAGGTCAAATCCATCTACCTTTATTTCTAGAGAGTTGAGAGAAGAGGGAACATGAATGTGGAGTTAGAGAAAAGAAACGGAATTTGTTTCCTTTTCTTTTTTATTATAATCTGATTATTTTTCCCCCTTCCCCCTATATTGGGGGGGTGGTAGGGTGGTAGGGCTATGGGAAAAAATGAGAAGTAAGTTGTGTCTTATACTGGTACAAATCCCCATTATGCAGTACAATCATGATGCCTATATGTAATGTACTAATAAAGACTTCAATTTAAAAAAAAAAAGAAATGGAATTGTGTCTTGCTGTTTATTGGAGTCTCTAGAAAAGTCCTCAGAGTTGGCACTTGTAGCTTGAGAGTTCCGGAGCGGATTACACTAGATTGTAGTTAAGGTCTCTTAAGATTTCAAAGTAGTTCTTTGCCTAAATATGGTTTAGGCACGTATCCTTTATGGTGAGTCTTCAGGGAATGATATGTTACCAGCGAAATGAAATTAAAGAAGCAGAATCAGGATCCTTTAATTTTAGGAAGGATAAGCTTTAATAAATATTTATAAGTGGAATATGGCATTAAATTCAGTGTCTTCAAAGTTACAGTAGAAGGTCTTGATTCATGTCAAAAGCTTTCACACATATGAGCCACTTCATTAAAAATTACAATGGGATTTTCAAACTAAAAGTGAAAAATATTATTTCACATGATTATATTATTGCATATAATTGTTGACAAATATATTGTCCTGGTGTGGTATAGACCCTCTTTATGTTTCAGTGTCTGCAAATACTATTCCACTGTCACAGATACTAATGAAGGAAACTGATGGTGAATATTCTGATAGGTTAGTCCACAATTTTTACTTCAAGAGACTCACATCTCAGAATTATTTTACATCCTCAACTTTTAAAATAACAAAACAGTATAACACTCTCTTTCCATAAATTAAAAAATTCAAATTCATATTGATTTAGATCCTAAGTATAAGGGAATAGTGGGCTTCAATACAAAAACTTAAATCTTATTAAGTATTTCAAACTTTTAGTCTGCTTTCCTTGTTAGATTATTTTCTTCCTCAATAATGCATTCACATGAAGATGTGTAGAAGCGTGTGTGTGTGTGTGTGTGTGTGTGTGTGTGTGTGTGTGTGTGTGTGTTTGTGTGTATGTGTGTGTGTTACAAGAGACTAAACCCAGGGACTTCACACTGAGATATATCTCTAGTCCTATTTGTAAATTTGAGACAATGTCTCACTACATTGTTCAGCTTATAAAAATTATTTCCACCCAATAAAACCCTTTTTAAGGAAGTTTGTGTTTCATACAGTAAGTACTACAATTTTTAATCTCATGTCACTTTTTATTTGGTCTGATTTATACACATAAACGTTATCTGTTTTGAAATTAGAAATAATTGAAAATTAGGGCAAATTAGAAAGATTTTTTAGATAGTTATAAGCCTATGACAAGGTTTTAGAATTTTTTTGAAGACAGCAGTGTACATTTTGCAAAAGCACATATCTTCTGGTTACACACTAGTAAAAGAAAATGCAGATTTGACACTTAAAAACACATTATCTCTCCTATTTGGTACATAAGCACAAGTGATACTGATGCATGAGTAAACATAACACTGACTTGAACAACAGTAGGGAATAACTGATCATTCTTAGAAGGATAAAATTAGCTGAATTTATCTGGCAATAAATGCATTCAGTTATAAAATAAAAATAAAAACCATAAATGTGGGAAAGATATCTGATTGTCATTATTTGCAGATAATAGCATCATATACTTACAAAGCCCAAACCACCAAGAGTAGAGCAAAAATAATACAAGCAGCTGACGTGTCACAAGATAGAAGTAGAAAATCAATAGTATCATTTTGCATTAGAAGAAAATCATTCTGAAAGTGTAAAGAAAACACAACAATCCTTGAAAGTACTAGGTAGAGTTATATAAATAGGGCGAAATAATCCTTTAAAAATGTACTACATCTAGTAGAATGCTTAAAAATTTTTAATGAAAAGTATAGAAAG
>PVIR01009755.1:0-52175 GCA_004026965.1 Petromus typicus | reverse complement strand
TGTGAACTAGCTTGTGGTCTATTTTGGAGAGTGATCCATGAGCAGCTGACAAGAATGTATATTCTGACTTTATGGAGTGAAATACTCTGTAGGCATCTGTTGAGTCCATTTGTTCAAAAGTTTGGTTTAGCTAAGTATTTCCATACTGATTTTTTTTGTCCAGTGGGTTTGTCTGTTTGTGACAGTAGGGTATTGAAGTCCCCATCTACTATTGTAAAATGCTTTGGAGCACAGGTTTCGTATTTGTGAAATTTTTCAGGTGTTCTTTGTCATGAAAGTATCTTATTTTCCCATCAATTTTGAAGGATAGTTTTGCAGGATACATGAGTCTGGGTTGGAAGTTGTTTTCCTTTAGGGCTTGGAAGACTTCAGTCCAGGCTCTTCTTGCATGGAGTGTTTGAGCTGAGAAGTCTGCTGTGATCCTGACAGGCTTCCCTTGGAATGTAACTGTTTTCTTTTCTTTGGCTGCTTTCAGTATTTCATTCTTTTTTTTGGATATCTGGGACTTTTATGATTATAGGCCTAGGTGTAGATTTTTTCATGTCACGGGCTTGTGGTGTTCTGTATGCTTCATATATTTGTATGTCCAATTCTTTACCTTTTTCTGTGAAGCTTTCTGCCATTATCTCTGTGAATAGCTTTTTGATGTCTTTAGCATTGTCTCCTGCTTCCTTAGTGACTCCAATCAATCTTATATTATTCTTCTTTGAATCATCTAGCAGCTGTTGGATTGACTTTTCATTATCGCTTGCTTTTTTCCATAGATTATGCCTTTCCAGTTCATTGGTTGACATCCTGTCTTCTAGTCTGAAATTCGGTCTTCTGCCAAATTCATTCTATTGCGCAAGCTTTCATTTTCTTTCTTAATTTCCAGGGTTTCTGCTTGTAGGAGTTTAAAAGGTTCCATTGCTTTTGCTATCTTGAATTCTATCAACTCCATGATTTCCTCTTTAGCTTTATTAATCATCATATTGACAGTGTTCAATATCTCTGCTTTCATCTCAGAGATCAGTTCTGATTTCCGTTTTACTAGATCTGCTTTGGTTACCATTTCTGAGGACTCTCGCAACTGGGCTTCCAACTTCTCTATTTTCTTTCCCCCTGTGTTAGCTTGAGGTGAGGATGTCTTTATCTGAAACTTTGAGTGTTCCCTCATCTCTGACCTACCCTGTTTTCTGGTGCTGTTTGTTGCAAGTCACTTTCCTCCTAATAGTTAGGAACCTTAAATTATCAGTGTTTCCTGGGTTGTTCTTTACAGTCTATATTGGGACCTAAAGAAAAACTCCTAGTTCTGGCACACCATATGAGGCACTCAATCAATACAGTCAGAATACCTTTTCCTGAGTTTCCAGTGAGCCCACCTGCTCACCAGTACAGAGTCTCTGGGCTCACTTGTGCAGTCGGCCTGGAGGCCAGTCGGCTGTAGACCCTGTGCAGCTGCAATGGTAGGGGCTGATGTTCCAACAGGCTAACCTACTCACCAATACAAGGTGACTGGATGTGCTTTTGCGGTTGCCGTGGAGAAAGTCAGACTCTGACCTGCTAATCTCAGTCCTTGGGCTCTCTGCCGGCGTGGGCCTGGAGGCCAGTAAGCTCCAACCCTGGCGCAGATTCGGTGGCACAGTTGCCGTTTCCCAAGCCGCCCGCTGCTAAACTCAGTCCCTGGGTGCTCTTCTGCCATGGGCCTGGATACCAGTAAGCTCCAACCCCAGCACAGATTCCTCTCCCTAATCTTGAAAGACTTCATACCATGCTCTCCTTTCATTGAATGTTTGGGTTGAAATGTCTGCTGTGATCTTGATGGGCTTTCCTTTGTTTGTGATTTTCTTCTTTTTTCTAACTGCTTTCAATATTTAATTCTTTCATTGCATGTCTGGAACCTTGTTAATTATATCCCTGGGTATAGATATTTTTGTATCACAGCCATTTGGAGTCCTATATGCCTCACTTATCTGTATGTCCAATTCTTTTCCTTTTTTCGTGAAGTTTTCTGCCATTAAACCTGTGAAGTTTTTTAAAAATGTCTTCTGCATTGTCTTGTGCTTCCTCAGTGACTCCAATCAGTCTCATGTTATTCTTTTTTGTGTTATCTAGGAACTGTTGGATTGATGCCTCATAGTATCTTGATAGTTTCCGTAAATTATTCCTTTCCTGTTCATTGGCTGCAGTCCTGTCCTATAGATCTGAACTTCGGTCCTCACATTCATTCATCGTACTTCACAAACTTTCATTGGGATTTTTAATCACCTGCAACTCTGCTTGAAGCTTTCTAACGGTTCATTTGCTTTTGTTATGTCAGATTTTATCATGTCCCTAAACTCTGCGTTAGCTTTATTAATCATATCTTTCACTGTACACACTATCTCTGTTTTCATCTCAGAGATGATTTCTGATACCATTTTACTACTTCTATTACCATCTCCAAAAGTCATGGGGATCGAGGTTCAGTTTGCTCTATTTCCTTTTTCCTTGGATTCTCCTGTAGTGATGATCTTTGTGTGTGGGTTTTTGAATTTTTTTCTCATTTCTATCCCTTTATGATTACTGATGTATTCATTTAATTCCTTGCCTCATGTCTGGGCAATGTTTGTTGCAAGTCTCTCTCTTCCTAATATTTGGATCCCTTAGGAGATGGCTACTTCCTAGGTCATCCTCCTTGGATCTGTAATGGCGCTTAAGTGTTCTCATTTCTGGCACACCACAGGAGATATTTGAACAGAACAATCACATTACCATTGTTGACATAATACCATTGATATTATCAACAGTATTGAACACAGAACAGGAAATTATAAGCTTTGGCAACTACTACCTTTTAACCTCACGAGTTATGTCTCTGACCATATGCCAAAATTTAGAATTAAACACAGAAATGTGCTTACAACATACAGACCCTTAAATATAGCAGCACTATCCATTGGGACTAAAAGGTCCCTGGGGATTGGGGAGTTAGAAAGACAGAAGAGAGATTACAAATAGGGTTAGAGGATTTATAAAGATCACATAGACCTTGAGAACCTTTTACATGCTTGAGGAAAAAGAAAGACAAAATAAACAAATATAAGACAGGACCACTAGAGGCTTTGTACATTCTCCTATAATAATACAGAAAGAAGTGAAATTAGGGATCACTGAAACCCTTTTACATCTAGGTATTGATTCTGACTGGAAGACAGCAAAAGATGAGGGAACAAGAGAAGAAAAGGGGTACCTAGCAAGAACAGGCAAACAGGAGACTATTTTCCGTCTTCTTTTAAAATAAGAGCAGTTGAGAGGAGAAATATCCTGAAGTTGGACAGAGTATAGAAATGAAAAAGAAAGTTAGGTCAGAGAAAAGAAAGAAAAATGATAACAACAATAGTAATTACAATAACAACAAAACAATCTAAAAACACTACCAAAATGTCCCTTCACAGTGTCAGTCTGATATGTCCTGTAGATGGTATGGGCAGTAGCATAGAAGACAGAAGTTGATTAGTCAAGAAATAGTTGTGATCCCTTGTTTAGGTTCTGAGTATATTGCCTGAGTTCAGCCCGATGAACTCCTAAGGCCTTGTATTCTGTAGGACTCCAAGACCTTGTAGGTATAACTGACTCCACCAACTTGCCACATTATGTAGTCAACAGGATTCCCTCACTCTTCCAGTGAGTGTTGTTGTTTGTTTGTTTGTTTGTTTTGATGTAGTCGACTGGGTAGAGGAACTCACTGAAGGCCTTTTTGTAGGTCCCAATATCGCTGCTTCATTATTCAGTGTCCACAGACAATCAGGTGGTGCCTTGGAAGGCTGTTCCTCCTGCAACAGTCATGTCCAGTCTGGTCCACAATGAAATGGAGATTCCAAGGCCTGCTGGTCTCACCTTGGTCATAGAAGAGTTGCAGCCCTGAGTGCTGATTAATGGGGCCTGGCTCCCTTCTTGCTAAGAGCCAATGCATGATCCCTGTCACACCCTACTTGTCCAGTCTGTTTCCATGGGCCTCTGGTGTGGTCCCAGTCAAAACTAATTTCTTATAAAAATGCCATGATGACATCCATATAGCATGTCTGATGATTTTAGACAGCTATGCAAACACTCTAAGCACCAGCATTAGAGTTCAGGGTGCATGTCTCCAAGTCCTACGTGCTTTCTGTGTGAGATAATACTAAAAAAGATAGTCAAGAGAATGGTTGTGAGGTGAGTAATACTGAAGAATCATTAAACTGAAAATTTGCTATTACACATTATTGCTCACTTGCTTTTCACCCACCTACTATGTTTTTTGGTTGAAGGGATCTATTGAAGCTCTGCTGTCTAAAAATGTTCAGTTTAGAGAAACAAAATCAATATATGTTTCTTATTCTACCATTAGCAATTTCAAGTAATAATAAATAATAAATGCCTTTCTCAAGTCAAGCCCATGCTTTCATACTTCATTTTATTGCTTTCAGAAGTCATGTTGTAGCACTCTGAGTCACAGCAGAAGTGCAGTTCCTTGCTAATGAGGCCTCCTCAACCAGGGATCTAACTCTGCCTCTGCCTGAGGCCTATACTAGATCCTTTACCTAGCAGTCACAGGATGGATTTTCCATTGGCGTAGCCTTTTGATGTATCCCTCCCATTTTGACCAGGTGGTCAGTTACCAAATAGAGTAGTGAGCTATAGAATCCAAACTAGAACAGTGCATCTTCTTTGCCATGTTTTCTTTGTGTGACAACCACAATTTTCTGAAACTGGAAACCAGGCACCAAATTTAGGAACACTGGAATTATATGTACTTTTGTATCATGATTATATTTGTGTTCCAAACTTCTAGTGAAAGAAAGCAGGTATAATTTACATCGTACTGAGGTTACTATGGTATTCATGAAAACCAGAAGGGAGGCTTTCATTCTTCCCTTACCACTGTCCAGTAGAACTTTCTGTGATGACGGATGTTGCCTGGATCTGTGTTATTTCTTTCCAAAGCCACCAACCACATATGCAGTTGTTATGTGGCTAGTGTAACCAAGGAACTGAATTTTGAGTTTTACTTGAAATTTAAACTTGAGTATCCAGATATGGTTAGTGATTACCATACTGGGTATCATAGGTACTGTACACATTGCTTTTCTTTTATTTTTTAAGTTACAATTTTAAATTTGGTTAAAATTTCCTCTGTTTTTTAACTGTCTTTTTTCATCTTTTTTCTGATTCACTTCCCTTAGGATTTTCCTCTGTTTTGCCTTTCTCCATCTTCTTGTCATCTTCTGTTTTCTTTTGCTTCTCTCTGCTGTACATTGGCCATAACTCCATAAGAATTAACATTTATTAAGATGTTTTACGTATTTAGATTTGCCTGCCTGCCTTCTTTTCAACCCGCATGGTATGGAGTCATTTGTAGATAGGCAGTGTTTACCGGTAGACCCTAATAATACTGGGTACTTAATAAAAACAAACCAAAAGTAATTGAAATTTTTCTGAAAATATAGTTTTAGTAGACCCTGCTAACTCATGAGCAGAGCTGTTTCTTTTTGTAAGTACACAAAAAGAGTCCTTTGGTAAATCATTCTAAAATCTTCCAGAGATTAAATAAAACTGTGATCTAAGGCAGGAGAGTAGGTTGTGGCAAACTGGTTGGGGAAGTGGGCGTGCCCTGTTAATTACTAAGTTTCAGGCCAGAAGAACACAACAGTTCCCAAGGCCCTGCAGAGGGAGCCAGTCAGAGTGCTGTTTTTTGACTCTTCTTACAAAAACTCCAGTAGGTTTTCAATCGGATGACCTAGACTGCCTGTCAACTTGAAGAGTGGGAGATCCAAAAGACAGCCACCACTGAGCTCTTGGCCATTGTATTTTCTTTTTCACAGTGGTTCATTCTCACCTTGTAGAATGTACTTCTTTTCCTACTTTTAGTTTGCCTAACCTTGCTTGCTGTTTGTTTGATTTTTTTTTTTTTTTCTTTTTATACCTTTGGTCAAGGCACCTCACTCACTACGTTTTCTGTTTCTCAGCTCATTTATTGTTCAGGGCATAAAGAAACTAGAAAGAAGCTCTCAAACCCCAGGATCTATTGACAGTATTAAAAATACCTTAAGGAGGCCGGGTATTTAGCTCAGTGGTTTTGGTGCCTGTCTTGCAAATGCAGGGTGCCTAGTTTGATCCCCAGTAACCATGTACGACACTTCTGGGTGTGGTGACTCATGCCTACCAGCAATCAGTACCACATACCACAGTGCTGACCGAGGTGGCTCACGCTTATAATGCCAGCACTCAGGAGGCAGAGGCAGGAGGATTGCTGTGAGTTTGAGGCTTGCCTGGGCTACATAGTGAGCTCAGGAGCAGCTTGAACTACAAAGTGAAACCCTGCATAAAAAAAATCTTAAACCTTAAGATCTGAGGTTCATTTTAAGGTTCATAGTTCTGGTTTCCAAAACTTTGCTTAAAAGCAGATCACTGAACAGCTTCTATGTATTTACCTTTCAGTAGGGAAATCACTGTCTCCTTCAGTTGTCTGTTAGCTGCCACCCTCTCCTTCTGATTCCACTATTCTGATTCTATCCTTTCTTGTCTTTTTCGTGTTTTCCTCCTTCTATGTCCCTCCCTTCTCATGAGTTTTTTTCTAAGTAGGAGTGATATTTGTCTCTACCTCTAAACCCATTGCACCTTTTCTTCTATTTTAATTCATGTAATAGCACCACTAAGGTTATGTAAACACATTGACTTTTAAGTTAAATGCTTTCCTTATTCAGAGTCATAATTTTTTTTAAACTTCAGATACGCTTTCAATACTCAAATAACCTCAGTGATTGTGGCTGTTCTGCTGTAGAGATGTTGTTTTGCTGTGCTGTTATACTCTTTTATACTCAGAATACTGTTATGTTAAAGGTTAGCAATATGCTGGAGACCTTTGTCTATGTCTAATTCCTGAACAGAAGCTGTGGTCAGTCATCTAACTGCCTTAGATAGAAAAGCAGTTTTTTACCTTTGAAGGCTAAAACAGGTTGTTACATCACTGGTCAAGGAAATTTTTAAGGTGAAAATTGACTGAATCTGTTAGTTGTGCCATGTCTTTTTCCATCTTAAATCTTTGCAACTGTTATTTCATAGCCTGAAGTAGTTCACTGAGTGGATGTATTTTAACCTTTCTATTTGTTTACATATCCCTGTGAGTGGCTTTCTCTGTGTACTGCCTTCATTGCCTTCACCCTGATTTTTATCTATCACTGGAACTTACGAGTGTCCTGTCACTTGTTCTGTGCTGCATCATCAGAGCCATCGACCACAGCTAAGGGATAATAGATATTTAGTGATTTTTTTAATTTTTGCTGAATATAAGTGCATAGAATAGTATTAGTAGTATAGATTTGGCAAGTAGAGGTCTAGATTAGTTAATACTGGAAATGGACAGAAGACTCCTACAGCTGCACTAAGGACCCAAGTGAGAGTAAAGAAATGTGTTTGTGGGCTAAGAGCTGAAGTCAGTGCCTCCCACATGCTAATGTGTGTTCCACCACCAAGCTGTGCACAGCCCAAAAGGCACACTTGAAAGGCAGATTGGCACCTGTGTGAAGGAGGTCTTTCTAAATGCTGCTATGACAGTCCAGCTTTGAGTACTTTCCCAAGATGAAATATTGTATCAGATAAAGATCAGGGTGAATTACAGAGTCCTTAACTAATTCATTTTTAGGCACTTGGTTTTAGCTGTATGTAAAGTACATGTTGAGTCTTTTAAAACTAAGTGCTATTGATGAGAATAGAACCTAGGGTTAGACCTAGAGATTTTGCTGTTCTTGTGTTTTAGAGCTCTATAACTAATTATCATTGTTAACATTTTCTCTTGACATTTTTCTGTATCTATTTATACATAACCATAAAAGTTTGTTTTCATTTCAAAAGTTTTTGTGTATTTAGAGTTTGAATTTTCATCCTGGCTGGCACCAGAGGCCATATTTTTTAGAGTCTGCTCCCATAGCCCTGATACTGTTAACTCCAGAATGCCATGGAAAGCAGTTTTTTTGAAGCATGCTCATCGACCCTAGTTTCACACTATCTCTATCCTTGCAGCTCTGGTTGAACTGGAGCTTCATCTTGTTTTTCATAAGGCCTAGCTGTTTTTGCTCATCATTTCATTATATGCCATTTACCAGGAAAAGTTCAAATAATGATTAACAATGCCAGAACTTTAAATATGGAGAAACTTGTGTCATGCCAGCTCACTTGTAGAAATTTTCAGAAGTTTTGGTGCCAACTGACCTGGTTGATATTATCTCCAGAATAGAGTGGCAAATTTTACAAGGATACATTTTCCAGATGTACATGAGTTTCTCATAGTGTGTTAATAAAAAGTAGAGTGGCCTATTGCGGGATGGTTCCTTTCTAGGGACTCTGCCTATATTATCTCATTTATTCTTCAAAGAATAATTCACATGGTTTGTTCTCATTCCTACTTTAAGATAGGAAGCTGGAGCATAATGTTCACCTCCACATGGTAACTCTGTTTTCTACTTCACTTTTCCAAGCTCTTCAAAGTTCCCAAACCTTTATTATTCAGTGCTATGTTAAGGAGTTCATCTGCAGAATAATGGGTCCAGTATCCTTGGGAAACAGTTAAAAAGCTTGGAGTGCCTGGGCAATGTTAGTGCACAAAATATTACTATTACTATTATTGTCTAGAGCAGTCCTACATAATTTTGGGAAAATAATTTCACAATCAGTACTGTGATCAGGCCTAGCTTTCCTGCCTACAGGCCAACTATGGCGTATCTTTGCCTCCTGAAACAACAAAGACCCCACTGGCCCCACGTGCTGTGATGCTTGGACTCTACTAACTGAAGACCTAAGACCTTCACTACATAACTCCTCATTGTTTTATGATGTAGGAACCCACTACCCTCTGAGTGACCTGTTATATTTGTTACTCATGATGTAACAGAACTCCTGCCCTTGGGACTCTTGTGCTGGCCTCTGAGTGACATGTTACTCCTAATGTATTGTATAAAAGTGTGGCAAGCTTGGGATTTTCTTCTTCGCTGCCCAGAGCAGCATGAATCAGGCCCAAGCTCAGCTTCTTCTCTAAGTCTCATTTCTATCTATGTATTAATTAATTTGCCTTGTGCTGTTGGGCTTACAAGAGACTAGAACTTAATTGCAGAAGTTCTAGTTATGTTTCCTTTCCCTACATTATTGTTAGTTATTTTCCGCCTAAGTTTCTCTTTCTCACATTTCCATTAATATTATTACTCCTGAAATTATTATATTGAGAAGTCTGAAATTAAAAATAATGTAAAATAAAAAGATATTCTGCACTTAAGTTCTAGTCTCTTGTAAGCCCAACAACACAAGGCAAATTAATTAACATATAGATAGAAGTGAGACTTAGAGAAGAAGCTGAGCTTGGGCCTCACCTAAGGCATCTGAGTAGAGCCTTAGGTAGATTGGTCTGAACACAGACTGGAGCAGGTATATTGTACTGCTCATGGTGTAGCATGTGATTCTCCCTTTGATTGGACTTTCATGGAAAATGTAGAGACATTGTTCATGGCAGTGCCTCTGGCCTCTTCAGTGATGAGCTGAAGGAAGTGGATTTCTGTGGTGAGGTCATGGGGATCCATGTCAGATTTTTGAGCTGAGGAGTGATAAATAATGTCACTTATTTAAGCTGCTGCTTAAGCCTGTTCACTTGACTTTGCTTTATTACAGATAATTGAGTTAAATTTAATAATATGATGTTTGCTAAGAGATATGCTATTATTTTAATTGTCCAAAGTTAACCAGTTTCCTTGTAACTGGCTCAAGTTAATAAGATTTTTCTATGCTGAGAAAGAAGCAGTTAGAATTGTATTTTCTGTTCCAATATTCATGGTCCTTTCTGTATGAATTCTAAAATTCTACAGAATAAAAAAGTATCCTTTTTTGACATTTAGATTTCACAGATTCTACTAACATTGAGCTAGAAGTTAATTTTTTTAAGTACTTATGCAATCTTCTTTTGCTTTTCCATTCCTTTCCTTTGAACAAATAGCTCTAAACTTCACTTAAAGAAATAGTACCTAAAAGTAAAAGCGTTGTTATAAGGGAAGTTCAGTGAACCAGAAACTATGCATCTTTCTGAGGGCAGCAGTGGCACTTAAGCGGCATCTCGATTCTTTCCCCACTCATCTTTTATTCTTCCATTGTTGCTTTTCCCAGCATTCCTGACCACGACAGGTGTTCATTTTTAGCTCCTGCCTAAGAGAGGCTGTGTGGTCCAGTGAAAAAAATAGCAAGAATGGTTGAAAACCTTGTTCTATTTCCCTTAAAAGATCTTATGACCCTAGGTCTGTCTCTTGGCATCTAAATGTCTCATGTTTTCCTATGTAAAATGAGGTATTGATTGTTTCTGAAGGTTCTTGCTGATTTTTTTTTTTTCCTGGAGATAGCACTTAATTAGAGGCAGATGGTAAAAGTTGGTGACTTCTTAATGGCCCTTTCCGATTCAGCTTTGGAAGTTCAGTATTGGAAATACTCTATCTATGTGTTCAGGTAAAATGGAGAAAACACACACTAGTAATGGGATTATACTGAAGTGAAGTCATATGGTAAAGTCTCTAGCAGAATATTCTACATACAAGGAAGAGTTCTCAGTAAACCGCAGTTCCTCACTCCCAATAGCAAAACAGCCTCATCCCTTCTTGTAGCATTATCTTTCCATGGATTTAAACAGGTTAGTATTTTAATTTTCCCCTGGAGGAGGGAGGAAGAGGTGTTAGATTTGTACTAAAATATTAAGTTAATTAAATCTCCTTATTAAAATTTTAAGACAAAGGAAGAGAATAGGACAGTGTGACCACAATAAATAAAGCAAATAGATCATTACCTTCCAAAAACTGTTATTTCCTTTCTGTTGGTAACTTCTGTAATAAGAATAGGTGGAAAGATATTACTGAACCATAAATAATAAAAGATGCTTAGGAAAGTAGTCTGCTAAGTACTATAGAGACAGAGGATATGTAATACCTTTAATATCATGGTTTGGCGAGAGGAACTTCATAATAGATTAGCTACTTATTTTGTGAATTTAGCTTGAGGCAGGCTCGTGGGTAGAATACCATGTATTTCTTTTCTAATCTGTCTTGCAGCATTTTCTTTTACATAGAGAAAATGTTTTATTTTTCTTTTGAGATACTTCTATTTTTCTGAATGACATCAAACACAGTTACTTTATTTTCTGTACAACTAAGACACATTTTTACCCCAGTGGACATTGTTTTATACAATGACCAGTTTTATTTTCTAAGCTGGTTTGATCATTCCACAGTGACATTTATCTCCAGTGTGGCATTTCTAAATTATAGCCCGTCTCTGGTATGTTACGCATGCTCATGAGCTCTCAGAGTCTGTAAAATCGCTGGCTGTTTTAGCATGTAATAAACTTTACACTTGCCTCACCCTACTGTGTTAGTGGAGTTATGTGAACTGTCTTCTGTTGTTGTGGGCAAAAGGTCAGTGGTTGCCATAAACCTGGGGAAAATCTGCAGAGGACCTCGGTTATGCGCTGCAAGGCAGAGCACGTGGGCCTGGGCTCTTTTCCTGATGGTTTTATTTTCTGACTCTACCTTATTAGGTCATTTGTCAAGTGGATTAAGACAATAAAGCAAGAGATTCTCTTAGTTGCCCTCTGTTAAGGAGATCTGTGATTCATTCCTGGCAGTGTGAAGACCAAGTGTGTTTGTGTGAATTGTAAACTGCTACGTCAGCACACTGGAGCCCGTTTATACCCAGTTTAGGCTGCTCCTCAGAGTGCAAGGCAGCTTGCACCACTGTCTTCTCACCGTCTCTTTTCCTACCGTCCTCCTTCCCACATCCCCACCAGCAGCCTGATGTGTGCTGGAGGTCAGGAAATCTGACATTTGGCATTTATGGGTGGGTGGGCCTTGTTTTCATCAGATTTGACCATTAAAAAAGTTTCTATTTGCAAAATAAACAGAGCATGGAGCTTTTCAAGGGGTGTGGGTGAGACTTTTTCTTTGTTTCATGCTTTGTTTTTTGACTGTAAAACTGTCCACTCAGGAATCCTTTAACAAGTTCACTGGATTTAAATGGGGTTTGACACATGAAAATTCAAAAAAAAAATCTATTTTACATACAAAATAGATTGTTATGTTGATATGGGACAGTAATCAGTAGCAAAATTGTAGAATCTTAAATCTGAGAAAGGTCAGAGTTCCAGCTTTCTCACTTAGTGGGTATATAACTTCGAGCACGTTACTTACCTTTGCTCAGCCTCGATTTCTCCACAGATCCCAGTGCCTCTTAGATCACATTTCCTACACAGAACATTTTGGACGGCACAGACAGAGAAGGTGCCCTGTAAGGGCAACACACACATTACACAAGAACAGTGTTAACTGTAGCAGTACCTCACTGGTAACATGTATTCTAAATGGTGTTTGGTCTGCATTTCTGTTTTTATTTCTTCTCTTTTCTTCTTTGAATGTTTGCAAATTTAAAAAGAACACTACTAAAAAGATTTAAGGATCCTGCTCAGTGACGTGTCTCTTGCTCCCCAGCTTCCTGTGATTATCAGTCAAAAGAGCCTGAAGAAAATCAAACCACAAATTGCCCTGCCGTGGGTAATGGCAGGAGCTTAGAGAGCATCTTCCTAATTTTCTTTGGCTTTTCTTTTCTCAAGGCAGCCCAGGGTAGAGGGGAGGCCTTTTAATTGCTAGGTTCTATATCTTGGAATGACCTTAGGTTCTCGTCTCAGGGGTCATACTAGAAGGCATCATTTTACTTTAGAAGACTTAGGCCCTGTCCCAGATGCAAGTGGGTTTCATCAGAATATCTCTAACTTCAGGAATGAAGGTTTTGGATCATATTCTGCAACTGTACTTCATGAGGTCTCTTTATCCTTTTCATGAGTCCTGTTTGTCTGTCCTCTGTCAAGGGCTCATGTGCACTGAGCCAATTACTGCTCCCTGGGGGGTTAGAAATGCCTTGCTTGGTGCTGACAGCTAACCCTGAATCAGTGTCTGAGGTTCTCTGACCTGTTGACTCAGAGAGGGTTACCCTGTGCTCTCTACTGTAGCAGAAAAGCCCTTAACTCTTTTTAAGGTTTAGTGTAGCAGAAGTTCCCTTGTGAATTTTTGCCATGCATCCTAACATTGTAACATAGGGCAACTATGAGACTTCCATGTGAACTTTCATTGGTGGTGTCATGAGTTGCCTTACCATCCATTCCTGTCTCTCTGGGTACTTGGTGTTAGTTTGTCAATGGGTTATGTTTTCTCTAAGATTTAACCCCGGGAGATTATTGCATACATACTTAGAATGCCAGAGCCATAAGTTGTTGACTGAATGTATGACAAAGTAATTAAATGAATGAATAAATGACCTTATGAGCTGCCTTAGGAAGTGATGGTGGCATTTTCTGTGTGTGAATGTGTACAGAGCTCCCTAACATAGCATCAGAACATGTCCCTCTTAGAACCTCATTCAGACCTAGCATCTTTGCCAGCTGTTCCTGTTAACTTGAGCTTCCTTGGATATATTTTGGTGATATATTTTATTTTTTTATTTCTGTACCTCCCTTTCAACCCAGAAAAAAACAAATTAAACAAAGTCTGGTGCATTAAATCAACTTGGAAGTGTAATTCACTTCTTATCTACCAAAACGCAAGAGAAAAAATGGGAACTTGGTCGGCTGAGTCCTTTCTGAATTGTATTTAAGTTTTGTAAGAAAAAAAAGACAAATTCACATGTGCAATATCTGGTACATTTTATTGTAAATTGACCAATTTTTGATTAAATAAGTTTATGGACTACAGAATTTTGATTTAATAATTCAACAGGAAATAATAAATCAAGCTAGTTAAATGCTTGTTACCTCAATTGCTTTTATTTTGTGGTGAGAATATTTTGAATTATTTACGCTTTACAAATTCTATGAATGTAAAATACTATTGTCACTAACTATATGCATTACATTGTATATGAGACTTTGTGGGCTTTGGCCATCTTCCCCTCTCTCTTCCAGTCTGTCATCATCATTTTACTCTTGGCATAGACTAGTTCGGTTGTTTTAGAGCCTACAGATACTTGTCTTTCTATGCTTGATGTACTTCACTTCATCTGATATTCCTTAATCCCATTTTTGTTGTTGCAAATGACAGAATTTTTTAAGATTAAATAGTATTCAGTTGTGTGTGTATATCTCTCTCACACACACATATATGAATATATATGTCTTTATCTGATCATTTACTGATAAAAATGTCGGACAGTTCCTTAAGCTTCCTATTGTGAATACTGCTTTAGTGAACACGAGAATTCAGATATCTCTTTGACAAACTGCTCTCAACTCTTTTGAATAGGTAGCAGAATTGGTGGATTTTGGAAATTCTACTTTTACTTAACAAGAGCGTTTTTATTTTCAATTTTTCTTATGTTACACTCTATAAAGTTTATTTTTAACCTTTTACTTTCTGAATCTATAACCTATAAGTAATTTAAGAAATTGTACGGTTTATCATTTTTAAAAATTGTGTGGGACAATGCCTTCTTAATTCACATTTTTAACTTCTCTGACACTTATTTTCAGATTTGTATGGCACCATAAGATATGATTACATCCAAGTCAGGGCCCAGTTTCTAGTCTTTTTATGTGATGTCGGACTTGGTGTAGAGTATATCTATCGCAAGTAAGCATTTAGTGATAGTTATTTTTAATTCTTCGATAAATGTTCTTAATAGAAGAAAAAGAGTCAAAAAATGTAATTATCTCATGATTCCTTCCTGTTAGCCAAAGGAAAATTATCAAAACAATACTTCCTCAGAACAGTTTTATCATTTAACTTATATCAATCAAAATAGCTCAGTTTATTTTGAGTCAATAAAATCTGATTTTGGAATAAGGTAGGAATTAAATATCTAAGAATGTAGTATACATAATAACAAGAGCTACAAGTTGATGCCATTTTTCATTTCAGAAATTAATCCCAATTGTAGAAATGAATCTTCTGGGAAAATACAGCGAGACATTTACTTTAAGACACCACTGGAGACTTTCATAATGTTTGCCAAGAATATTTCATTGCTGATGCTTTTTAATCGGTGGATTCTTTGTGTTGGATGATTTTCCAAGATGCAGTCAGACGTAATGAAAAACTTCACCCAAACTAAATACCCTGCCTCATGCCACTGTACAATTATTGATTGCTAATTTTACATTTTATAATTTCAGACAGAGGTTACATAATTTATTTCAAAGGATACTTACAAGAACATATTTATTATGTTAATTTTACTGTCTAAAAATATATATACACAAAATCTTATTCAAACTATTCATAGAAAAAGATAAAAGAGTCAAAAATTTGAAGCAAATGCATCTAAATTGTTAGAGACTAACTTGGCTAATTAGATTCATTGTTTACGAACACTATGTGTACTTTATATAATCATAAATTATTTAAATGTGTACTGTATAGTTTGTATCCTTTCTGACTCATCATAGCCATAGTAGTCTGGACTTGTTGGAATACTCTCCTGTGTATTCAGAATGGAATTAAAAACAATTGCTTGATAATGAATGTATCTGAACAAAATAAAGTCAATCATATCTGTTAGATTTTTAACCAGCCTCTTGGGTTTCCTGTCACATCTTTGGCTGAAGTGCTTTCCACCGAAGCCGAGATACTTAACTAGCCAAGAGAAATGCTTACATATGTCAGAGAGAAATCCAAGTGATCAGTTGTTTTGCCTTGAGCACATGCACTTTGTAGAAGTAGGCTTCTCAGGCTGAGATCTTTCAGTAAGTAGTGATAATCCAGAAAGATTGATGTAGTCACTCTGTGTTAGAGGTCTCCTTTCACACCAAGACATTTGATTGGCACTTGCATCTTAATGCATCCACATAGTTTTCTGAAGTATTTGGGGGTCTAGGTAAAGTCACTCTTCCCTTTCCAGTACTGTACTGTATGTAACCATCTGACCCCGTGGTCTCCCAAAGACTTCCAAATGATGAGGGGAATTGGAGATTGAGATGGCAAAAATGAAGGAGATTCAGGTATCCATATGTAGAACAATGCTGTTCCTCTATTTTAAACGACAATGTAAGGCTTTTTGCTCATGATGGGATATATAAGCCAGATAACTATTAGTTTAGAACCCCAAAATATACCAAATAAGATTCTAGATCCTCTCAAACACATTCATTTATTGATCATTTGGTCTTTTAGGAACACAACTTCATTGATTTCTAGCTGTGCAATCTAGAATGAGTTAGGTGAGATTTTTCTTTATAATGAATCCTAACTTCCCAGGCTTTAATGTTACGATAAATGACTTAGTAATTCTATCCTACCTTAGGCTTCTTCATTTCATGTTGTCTCTGAGATGCTTTATGTCACATTTCTCATTGTAGATTAGCTGTGTCTTAGGGTTATAAATCATATTCCTATGATTGGGGGATAATAATCTTTAACTGAGATCACAACTTTTTATTTGGGTAAAGAGCTCTCTGTCAAATTTTATCTAAGGGGGCTGGGGATTTATTTAGTTCAGTGGTTCCAGTGCCCTGTCATGCAAGCACAAGGGCCCAGGGTTCGATCCCCCAGTAACGACATACAGTACTGGGCATGGAGACTCACACCCAGCAGCAATCAGTATCACATACCACACTGCCGGGCATGGTGGCTCACACCTGTAATCCCAGCACTCAGGAGGCAGAGGCAGGAGGATTGCTGTGACGTGAGTTTGAGGCTGAGCTCAGGGCCAGTCTGAACCACAAAGCGAGACCCTGTCTCAAAAACAAAACAAAAATTTATCAAAGTGTTCTGTTTTAAAGTTGTTAGGAGTCACTTTATTTTAGGGTTTTTTTTTTTTCAATTTCTAATGCAAGCGTAGAAGAACATAAGTTAGTAAATATGCTGGTTCAGTTATTAGTTTTGCAAGTAACATATTGAGAACTATCCTGCTATCAGGATATTTGTTAAGGTTTTTGAGGTCAGATTGTTTTTAAATTATTGTAGAGAGTGAAAAATGAGAGATAGCTACTTACATGTGATTTGAAATTAAATAAGAGCAGCTCAGTAGGACTATCAAGTTAATTTCCTAATCCTGTATTGCATTCAGGATAAATACCAAACCTTTATTTCTTATGGGGAGACCTGGTCCTGGAAGATTTGTTCTCAGCCGGAATTTGGGTAAGGTTAGGTGTTGGCTGGTGTTCTGTGCCTCCAAGTCATTACGTGTACCTAAAGGGGCGGGGATCAGAAAATGTGGATTATCTGTATAGTCACTCTGGAGAAACAGTGGGATGTTAGCTAGCTAGATATCAAAGATATATATGTTTATTTCAGTTTGGATAAAAATATTTAGATGGGACCAGAAATAATAGAAAGTGTTAGCATTTGAGAATGTGGAGTCTTTTTAAAATATTTTTCAAATAATGTCTGCTTATAATACTTGTCTGAAACAGATAAAGGGACCTTTAAGACCTTTCTTTATTTTTTTCTGGACAGAACAATCTATAGTGTAACATTGTTATGCTTAAATGGTCAGTTTGTTGTCTGCCATCCACTCAGAAACTCTGCCTGGGGAATCCTGATTCTATCTGGAAATTTCGACCAGTAGCTCTCAGGATCTTCATATAGCTGAGTCCTTTACTTTGGGGTTCTCCTGTTACTCCATAGGTTTGGAGGGAAGGAGAAAGCCTTTTGTGCAGCTGAGTTCACCAGGAAGGAAGAAGATCTTGATGTAACTCATTGATCTCGCGTCCTAGAAATCAACACATTTTCATGCCTTCTTCCCTATATCATTTTTATGGTTACTTCCTCCTTTCTGGAAAGCATGGATATTTTTTGATGGCATATAGTGCTGCCTTCTCCCTGTGGTGTGAGGAACTGTTGCCTTGATCTTTCCTCTCTCCACCACCAGAGAGGTCACAAAGAGAGAGGTCACAAAGAACGTCTATTATCAGCACAGCAGTATTGAAAAAATACATTCTCATTTTAGCAAGTGACTTAGTAGTAGTCGGTTGTCAGCATGATTTTTTTCATATTGGCTTGTTGCTACAGGGTCTGATGCTGGCAGATTACAACTCTGTAGCTAGTCATTTTCTATTTATTTGAACCTATTTCTCCAGTCTACTGAGCTTTCACTGGCTAGCATCAATTCAGACACATTGCAATTCCTCAGAATCTCTATCCCCATCAGATGGTTCGATCTATGAGAAATTTAGCTAGAGGCATTTAGACAAAAAAGAAATATTGTGGCTGGGGAAGCATTTAAGTTAGAGGAGGCAGCCAGGGCTGTTTTATTACTTAGGCCTGTGTCACCTGTGATGACCCATGAGAGTGGAGAATATTGATCGCTTGTCACTCAAGGCATTCAGCAGATTGCATTGACAAAGCTTGGCAGGTCTCTAATAGCAGGGTTACTGGCCTTGGCTGCAACCCAAGGGAAAACTCTGCAAGGCCTATTACTTGGCGGCCTTTAACTCCTAAAGAATTGGGAGAGAATACTGACAAAAGTGAAGACATGATTTTATGGTGATAAATGATTTTTTCGTACTTGCTTTCTTCTCCCTCTTTTAATTCCATTTCTCTTCTCTTCATTCCTACCATACCTTACCTCCTTGATTCCTTCCAGCCCCTCCTTTTTATTATAGATGACTGTGGAAGTTTTGTCTTCAGGATAATATCCACGGAGTGTAGATTAGAGAATGCTTAGCAAACCTAGCATGAAACCTGAATTATTCTCTCCTTTGGAAGTGCTTGTGAACACCCCTATTGTTTGGCATGGTAGACATCATATACCTGTGGATATATTTGAACTCATGGCTGTTGTCTTCTAGATTTCCCTTCTTGACAGGTTCCTGCTCTTCTCCGTTCCCTAGAAGTGAGCCTTGGTTCAGACCTTTGACCTTCCATAACCCTAAGGTCTAGCTGAATGACGGACGTACACTGATATCTAGAGTGATGACCACACTGACTGCAGCAGGAATGATTTGAAAGAACAGGTGGTAACATTCTTTCATAGGCATTGTGTAAACGTTTTAACCAACTACTCAAATTATTGTGTGTATTTAACTTTTCATTCTCCAGCTCTAAAGGTTGACCTCTAATGGGACATTTTTTCTATAATTAGTATTTCTACATTGCTTCTATATTTGTTTTATGATACAATTTTGCATTTTCAGCATACTTTTCTCTAAAAGGACAATCATTTTTGTTATTTCCTCTGTGCTCATTTCTGAGGGTAGGAATAATGTCATGACCCATATTTTAATCAAAAATAAGTTGGTAGATAACTGCTGTCTCATCACAGATGACTTCAGTGTTTGGATTCTGTCTTCTCGTTAAAATCTTCAGTCCTCTGGTAAGTCAGATAAAAAGAGAGAAAAAAGCAGAAAAAGAGCATACATATACTCTGGATCCACCTCTGAATGACCGGCTGGCTTTTCTCTCCTCTCTTCCCATCTCCAGTCCTTTCTCTATCCTCACTTCATTCTCTCTCCCTCCTCTTTTTCCTTTTCCTGTTTTCCTTTCCTTTCTGCCTGTCCTCTCTCTCTCTCCTCTTTCTCTTTCATATACTCTTTAACTGCTCATCCCTTACTTCTTCCTCTTTGCAGTGTTTTAGGCAGGCCAATATTCTCTCCTGACTACTTTCATTCATAATTGGTAGAAAAGAAGATTTTGATCATGTCCTGTATTCTCTAAATGTACACGTGTGATATACAGAATCAACCACATGCTCTTGTGTTCTAGGCTCGCAAGAATTATAGACCAGTCTTGGATACTATATATCTCATTGGCTTTGTAATAGTATTCCAGTATTTTGTCACAGAGGAGTTCTGAGTTATTGGGAAGATTTACATATAATTTCTTTGACCTTCATTTTCTTCACTTCTCAAATGGAGGTTAATACTGTTTATTACAAATAAATGAATTAAACCAGGTGTTCTGGCATGTGCCTATAAACCAAACTATTTTTGAAGCTAAAATAGGAAGACCACAAGTTCAAGCCCAGCCTTGTAAACTTAGTGAGACTCTGTCTCAGAAACACAGGTGTATGTATGGATGGTGAGTGGGGCTATAGTTCACAGATGGAATGCTCACCTAGCATGCATGGGGCCTGTGTTCAGTCCCTAATACAAGAACAAGGAAGCAGTTATGGTGATGGAATTATATCTCATTAAAATACAAATTAGCTAGTGTTAAACTTGCCCCATAGAAGCTTCATTTTTCTATCTTATGCAGCTGTAGAGGTCTCAGAAGGGAAAATGAGAATGACTACATAGGCCAATATTGAGGGCTAGGTAGCACTTCCGGAGGCAGAAATGTGAGCATTATTGCAAATGGCTGTGTACCTATTAATATTCTATAACATTTTGAGCCACTTTGAATTAAAACACTTATCTGTGAAAGGTTTTATAATTCATACGACCTGAAATAATTTATACCTAATTAGATTTTGTCAACTGAATAATTCTGTCTCATGTTGCTTCCACAGAATAATGTAAGCAACTTCATTTTATTCTCAAAATAGCTGTAAATGTCAAATTAATTTTGTTGATATGATCAACATGTAAAAGAGCTACTGACAGAATTGTATGTCAAGTAAAGAGTCCCCACGAAACATATCGATTGATCATGGTTCAGCAGACTTCTGCAGTATGCTCCTTTCATGGAGAGAAATCCCGGCAGTGCTTACAAAACCTGTTACAGCATTTCTGCTCATATGGTTAGACATGCTTTCAAGTAGATTTCCCTTCTCTGCATTATGCATGTAATGTCTTTTCACTTTGGAGTCACCTTGTCCTAAGGCTGAGACTGGCACTCATGTAGATGTCTCAGTGTTTGTCATGGTACCCGTTAGTTCGTAGTTGACACTGTGTGTGTGTTAGCTCTGTCATTGCTGGCACAGACTTGACACCCACAACTTACAGGATGAGAAATTTAGTTTGGCTCTGGCTTCTGAATATTTGGTCCCCAGCAGGAGGGTGTGGCAAAGCTTATTCATTCATGTAGGGTCGGAAGTAAAGCAGAATAACAGGGTCAGATAGGAAAGGGTAAGGGACCAGACACAGACCCCAAGTTATACCTCTCAGTCTACAAAACACCCCCAGAAGGGTGCTTCACCCTTACATCTTGAAATCAATCAGAGTGACACTTGGCACATTATTGTTGAATCTTATTCTGTTGCCTTGGAGCATTTTCGCACATGGGGACCCTATCCTCCCTAAAGACACCTCCAAGAAGACTAACATCTGTATAGTTTACTAGCTCACTCTAGTTATCCCACTTATTTCAGATCCCTTCTTTTTTCTTACCACTCCATTTGCACCAGTCTTCCAGTAAGAAAGGTTGAAGTTCTGCCATTTGCACCCTTTTTCTTCTGGTGCTTTTCCTCTGTATGTTATTCTGGCACATAGTAAAATCATACTGCTTGCATCTCAAATTGAAGTAGGTAGATAGGACTTGTTGATGCTGGATGATGACTAGATCAGACTGTGGCAAACTTTAAGTATGAAGGGATATACATCTTGGCATACATACTTTCCTGGAGGTTTTGGCTTAACAAATTCTAAATCTAACCCATTTTGGCAGGTATTAGGAATTTGTTCATGGGTGGTATTTGGGATTAATCTCTTATTTGAGCTCGGTATTCCATGCACTATAGAGACAGTCTCTATTTTCTTCCAAATCATTTTCATTTGTATCTAGAAATTAAGAAGTTCTACCTTGGATGCCTTGTAGCAATGGCTTTGTTTCTCTTTCTCCCAAAATAATAAATTTATATATTTTCTTAGCTTCCACTTAAGATCTAGTTTCATCCAGAACAATTTTCTTCCTACTGTACAGCAAGAGACTGTTTTCCCATTGGCAACAAATACCTACAGAGCTCAGAAACTATTGACTAGAGATGCTCGCTCTACAACAGCTTTGGATCTGTAAGACAGTAAATCAGTGTTCTTGAGTTCTTTCTTCCCACATGTATTTTACATTTATATTCACTGGGGCGGTCCCAATGCAGAATTGGTTCATGTAGCCCTGATTATGTTTCTTTTCAGCTTTTTCCAGTTGCTCTGCTTACCTGCTGTTAATGTCTGCACATGACTAGTAAATATAGGCATGCAGTATTGCGTGTACTGTGTAGAGATGTGAACTACATCTCTACATCATGAAAATGAGCTCATGATCAATAATAAGGCTATAGATTTGTTATATCCACATATATCATTTGTTATACATAAATGTATGAACACACACACATTTACTAAGTATTCTCAATGTACTAATAAAGGACCAGAATACTTTTGATAATCATCTTCCAAAGAGAAAAGGAAGTGAACTGTAGAAACTATAAATCAATTAATGTGATATCATCCCAGAAAATATTCTTTTAGATAATACTAATTTATACTTTCTGAAGGGTTTTTAAGAGAAAAGAAGTAGTGATCACTGAAAATCAATGTAGTCACTGAAAATATTATGCCTGAGTATATAATTTCTTTCAATATTGTTGTGGCAATCTTTTCCTGTAAAGAGAAGATATTTCAGGCTTTGGGGGCTATTCTTTTTCTGTCATAACTACTCATTTCTGTCATTGTACCTCAAAGCAGTTGTACACAGTGGATATGTTCTGTTTTATCAGCAAAGCATTATTTATAAAAGCAGGCAGTAAACAAATGTGGCCCATTGGCCACACATTCTAAACCTCTGATTTGGAAGACTACCTTGGATAATTGTATCTGGATGTTTTCAGATAATTTTACAAGGCTTTCAGAAGACCTGTGTAGAGAATCTAGAGGAGTCTGTACTCAGGCAGAATTATACGGGTCTGAATAATTATGTGAATGTGAAGGTCTATGGTTTCATGCCTCAGGCTCTTGCTTTGAGTTTATCCACATTTTTATTTGTGACTTAACTATGTTTGGAATTGACTTAGGGATCAAATTTCAATAGCCTGTTATATATTGTGAAATAGAAAATACTCAGAGTAAAATAGGTTGAAGGGGGGAAAATAATGAGATTATAACAAAAAAGAAAGGAAACAAATTTTATGTATATAGGGGGTGGTAGGGTGGGTAGGGCTATGGGAAAAAAATGAGAATTAAGTTGTATCTTATACTGGTACAAATCCCCATTATGGAGTGCAATCATGATGCGTATATGTAATGTACCAATAAAGATTTCAATTTAAAAAAAAATTTAAATAGCCTGATGCAGAGAGATCACTTACACTTATAGGTGACAGGAACACGATCCCTGCAGGTCTCAAGTTGGAATAGTAGTTCAAATCTAGTAAGCTACTACCTACTAAAAATAGATAGATGTGAAATTCTTTGAAATCCAGAGCTCAAAATTCATTTTAAGAGTACAGTGTAGGCAGTAAAAATACAGTTTAATATCACCCTGATTGAATGAGGTTAGAGGGATATTCCAATTAAAGTACATGTAGACAAAGTCATCTAGGAGACTCAGAATCATGTGCTGTTAGAAATGTTGGAGAAAACTCCAGTTATTTAGCCTGGAGGTTTACATGATATCTGTCTTCAATTATTTAAAGAGCTGTCCTGTGGAAGAGGAATTGGACTTATTCAAGGGAGGGTTGTCTCAGAGGACACAAACAAGAGCAGTGGGCAGAAGATACAGGTGGATCCAATATCTAAAGATGGAGTTTCTAACAATTTAAACTGTCCAGAAGAGGGATGGGCATTATTTCGAGGATTTAGGTCACTGGGAATGTTACAGACCCTCGTGGCTGACCTTGCAGGAATGGTGTGAGGGAATATAACTCGGAGAAGGTAGTTTTTATGGACACTTCCAGTTCTTGAGAGTTCACAAAGTCTAGGCTCAGAGCAAATATGCTACTTTCTGTGTCCCAGTAGTTGACAGACCCCAAAAGAGCTGTTTTGAGTCCATTGTCCAGTTTATATGATCGAAGTGCTGATCATATTTGCCATATTTGTTTCTGTACCTGTCATTGCCCTGTAATTTGCTGTAAACTCTTGTTAGTTTATTTCATAATCTCACAAAGCCTAACAAATGCTGTCTATGAAATAGGAACAAAAGAAGTATTGAGCTACCATATGTTGATTAAAAAGTGAGATACATCCATATGTCTTCAAATGATCCTAGTGTCATAGTGAAAGCTCCTGGTAGCAGATCAGAAGTCAAACCTATGAATTCCTGATGGATTGGTGCTAATCTTGAAACAAATCTGTATCATTTCTCTCTGTGACATACACAGTTGCCAGCACTTTAACATGTGTGAAGCAGGGCATGCCCGATCAAACCAGGATTTTTTAATCTAATGGATCATTATGTATTGACCACTTTCTCCTGTACTTCTTGTGCAGAAATCTCTACAAAATTAACTGTAGACTTTTGAGTGTTTGGAATGCATTTTATGATCCTCTGAATACTGTATTTTTAAAGTTGTCTTGTGTACTGTTCTCATAATTCTGAAAGATTGAATGTAGAGCTGGACTGAGAATCTGCCATGGTCTCATTTTTTGATGTTCTGTGCCTGGGCAAGTGGTCAGGTGTCCGGGCCCATGAATCAGCATTCCTCTGGGCCTCTAGTCAGGCGTAGGTATACAGCAGGCAGGTAGTGGGACTCTCTGGCCAGCTTTTACTCCTGTTTATGCCTAACCCAGTAATACTGTCCCTTAAGCCTGAACTTCCTTCTTCTTCTGTGTTTACATTGTTCTGTGTGCCACATGTTTTCATCCTGTGTCAGTTTTGCTGACTGTGTGCATGGCAAATTTGAATAGTCTGGAAGAAAGGCCAAAATAAACTGTAGTGTCTTTCACTATTAATGTGAAGGAAAAGAATAGAGGGCAGGGAAGATATGGGGTTAAAGAGAGGTGGAGGATGCTGAAAAGAGAAAGTGAAATGGTAGGAAAAGTAAATAAATGGGGGAAATTTACTGAAAAGACTTTGATATTGAAGAATTTTGACCTTGTGCTTTTTAACTTCTGTATGCCTTTTGTAAATTTTTGTCATTGCGTTCATTGAGTAGGAACAAAGAAGGCTTTGGTTGTGTGTACATTTGTATGTGTATATTAGAAAATAAGATAACAGTTAATAAAAGGACTTTTTCCCTACTCCTCCCTCTCAAGTTTTTGGCTCTCTTGGTAGAAAATGTGAAATAATGATGCTAGGGTTAGCTTTACTCATAGAAAAGTATTTTCTGATCTTTCTATAAATTCATAACTATCAAATAGAATAGCCAGATCATGAATAACCTTATAGACTACGCAGCTTTATGCACTCTGTGTCAATTAGCCTTCATTTTTGTAACAAAAGGATTGTACTTATTGTTATGGTGTAATGGGTTATTAATCAGCTCACAAGAACAAAGTATTAAATTTCAGGAGTTCTGTGGACTGATTTTCAAGCAAAATTTTTATTAAATATTAAATTGTATAAGCTTATCTATGCTTTTAATATAACTTACTGAATTATAATTGATATTCAAAATTTATTTCAACTGAATTAGGTTGCTGATACCGGTGACCTAAAGGTCATTTACATTGTTATGTAGTGGAAATAGTGTGTTCAACTTCACATTCAGTGACATCCCTGTGTCACCTTGAGAACAGCCATGATCGGATCATTTGCAACATTCTTGTTAAACTGATACTATAAACTTAGAAACATGATGAAGATGTTATTAAAGTAATATAGATTAGATCTAATGATGTATAATACCTATATTCCTTTCTTTGTACAGGAGAAAAAGCAGGTTGAAGAAATCTCTTCCTGTATTCTAAAGCTTTTTTCTAGCTCATAAAGAAGTTATTCATGTCCTTGAAAATGGAAGTTATGTCTCATTGTTCATAGCTGTGATACTTTCATTTTCCTGATTCAAGAATAACAGCAAAGTTTCCTAGTTATACTTACTCTCTTAGTTGCTATCTTGTTACTGAGAAACATTACCCAACAATAATAAATTAAAGACAGAAAAATTTGGCTCACAGTTTAGAAAGTATTGATTTTATAGTCTGCTGGCTCCACAGCAAGCGAGTGTGGCAAGAGAGAAAGAGCTCACGAAACACAGCTGGAAGCAGAGAGAGATCACAGAAAGAGGGAGGAAGGGACGCCCATTAGGCCACAATCTCCGTTGCCCACTCGATTCAGTGCTGAGTATCACACTCCATGATCCAGTCACCTCTGAAAAGCTCCAACGAGGAGCCCAGGGAGCTTTCTAAGAACATCTGCATACAAACCGTAGCACCTACTTTTCAAATATAATCATAAAGATTTTTATAAACGGAACAATTCCTAATATTTCACAGAAACATTCTCTGAGCATTAATTTTTGGTTTACTTGGAATTTGCTAGGGAATTTACTATGTACTTTGTTATTTATAAATTACTTGCTATATAATTTATATCTAATAAATAGATATAATTTATGTCTATAAAAATATATATACATACCTACATATATATGTATATATATACACACACACACCTACATATATATGTATATATATATATGTAGGTGTGTGTGTATAAAATTGATATCCTAGGAACATAAATATTATAAATAAAAATTCCTCAGATAGGAAGAAAGTGATTTTACAATAAGAGTAGAAATTTCAAACAAAATGCTCTTCTATTTCTTTCTTGTAAATGCTAAGACAGTTTAAGTAAAAATATATATTTGGAAGAGATTTCAGTTAAAAAAGAGGAATGTTTCCATTCATTTTTAAAATGTGTTGATGGAAAATATTTTTAAAATCTACCTTATGTACAAAATGTATTTGGTAAAGTTTAGGTGGAATTATATAAATGGCCCCAAAACTTTGAAAGTCATTTTTAATAAATAACATGAGAGTTTTCTTAATGGAATAGTAAATACAAGGAATGAAAATTAGTTGATGGCAGTTTTGTTTACTTTCAGGAAAGAAAAATAATTTGATGGATTTTCTGTGTGAACTGTGTATCTCTTTAAGTGCTGGGTTGTCTAGTATTGAGGTGTGTGTGAGAGTGTGTTACATGTGTGTGTGTGCACGTGTGTATTCATTTGCATATAATGGGAGTTATCACAAACACTATGGTTCCATACTCTAAAGGTCATTAACAAAAAATTTTATTAATCCTGTGGCTCTACACTCCAGAGGTCATTAACAAAAAATTTTATCAATCCCAAGAAAAACTAAGAATGTAACTATGAAAATAAAATGGTTTTACGATCCTTTGTTAATTGCATGCCTAAAATGTGGATTTGCTAATATCTGGAACTTTAAATTAAATTTTGTAGAATATGAGTGATTTATTATAATCTCCTACAAAGAAATTCATCTTACAGAGTTTTTCAGAATCATCCTATGTTGAGGAGAGTGAAGCATTCCTAATTCAAAGCAGGACTCAGGGCAAGATCACATCTCTCCCTGGAGGAAAGAGGGAGGTTTTACTTGTTGAATATATTTTTAAAATATTTATAGATACAGCTGGATTTTAGTACTTCTGGTTTTAATGATGGAATTCCCACAGGACTAAAATTGTTCCAGGCAGTCTGAACTGTGTCTGAAGTTCAAGCACAGTATACGTTGAGTCCAAAGATTTTAATCCTAGTTGGAAACTTTGGGTGGGAATGTCAACCTTTTAGTCAGTGCTGTGTTTCCTGGACTTTTTGTTAACACAACACCTTCTTGCCTCCTAGTCAGCCTTCAGCTACCTGAGGACTACCTATTCTTTGGTACTACAGTAGTTGTAAATAGAGTCAACAGTACATTCCTAAGTCCCAAGCTTGATTTTTTTTTAATCTTTATTGGTACATTACATATATGCATCATGATTGCACTCCATAATGGGGATTTGTACCAGTATAAGACACAACTTAATTCTCATTTTTTTCCCGTACCCCTACCCACCCTGCCGCCCCCCCATATACATAAAATTTGTTTCCTTACTTTTTTGTTACAATCTCATCATTTTCCCCCTTCTTCCTATTTTACATTGAGTATTTTCTATTTCACAATATATAACATACAGTTCTAGGACTCATTTACATCTTTATTTTCTCATACCAGAGAAAAGATGTGATATGTACCTATCTGTGCCCTATAAATTTCACTTATGAGGATATCCTCAAGGTATGTCCATTTAAGTAGAAATGATTCAAACTTATCATTTTTATGGCAGAGTAATACTCCATTCTGTAGAAGAACCACAGCTTTTTTATCCAGGTTCCAGTTGATGGACACTTGGGTTGTTTCCAAGATGTAGCAATCACAAACTGGGCTGCTATAAACATGGGTGCATATATGTCACTATGATATGAGTCTTTTAATTCTTGTGTGTATATACCTAGCAGGGCAATGGCCGGGTCAAATGGGACCTCCAATCCTAGCTTTTTGAGGAATCTCCAAACTGATCTCCGCAGGGGTTGTATGAGTATTGATTTTTTTTTAATCCATCTAGTGACTAGATATTTTATTCAGTGTCAGCCATGTGATTTGGTAATGAGGACTCATTAAGAAATGAGGCAAAAATATTCATTTATCTTCAGCAACTTAGTCTTCTGATATTTTTTGCCCTCTTCTCTGAAACTTCATGAGTTTACTAACTTCTGGTTAGTGAAATTATGGATAATTCTTCAAATGGTGACACCCCCCACACACACACACACCCTGCGTTTCCACTCTAACCTTCATTTTGGTTGTCAGTTAACTTTTGTGAGATTTTTTGGATTCCTTCATATGACCATTACAATACTTTGGTGTTATTTTCTATTTGTACAAGAGCTTGAATGAGTACTAGGAGCCCAAGATCACCGCATCTTGTATATAGTAGTACCTTCTTCAGTTCGGAAATCATGAAGAAACATTTCTGGCATTGCACGAAGAGGCACTGAAATGTGAATTATGCAAGGAGATGACAGAACAAGCTGGCTTTATAGTCTTTAGCCAGATTAGTCCTATTTCCAAACATGTTGACTTTTTAAAGATGGATTCTATATCATGTATGTAGATAATTAAACACACACTCATATTTTATATACAGGATATAGTATGATAATAGGATTGCAATGTTTTAACAGCTTTATTGAGGTATGTTTGACTTCTGATGAACTGATTATGTTTAAACTGTACACTTTGGCATATGTATGTACTCGTGAAATCATTAACATAATCAAGATACTGGATATGCCCCTTATCGTGCTTTAAAATCTTCTCCTATAACTTTGTTGTCCCTTTCCACCCCAGTTTACTCTAAAGCCAGTCTCGAACATCTAGACCTTTTACACAACTGCAGTTATGCAATGTGTGCTTTTTATTGTCGGAGGAGGTCAAGTTTCTTTTGCTCAGCATAATTGTTTTTGGATTTATCTATATTATTGTACATAAAAAATATTCATTTTTGTTGCTACTTTCGCCTCCATGGATACACTGCCAGTTTGTTTCTGCATTCTCTGGTAGTGGCCATGTGGGGTATATCCAGATGTCTGTAACTATAAATAATGCAGCTATGAACATTTGTGTATATATATTAGAGTATGTGTTATTTTTTGTTGCATAAATCCATAGGAGCAGCCTGGTTAGATGATGTATCCGGTATATAGTGGGCATTTTCAATAGCTGCCAAGCACTAATGAAAGTGATTGTGTCATTTTACAAGCCCAGAGGAGGGTATGAGATTTCTGTTGTTTGCATGTCTATCCTAATATCTAATGTGGTCGATCTTTTTAATTTTAGCTAATAAGCATGTAATGATATCTCCTTGTGGTTTTGAATTGCATTTTATTAATTAATAATGGTAGTGATCACTTTTTTCCCTTTAACTTTTCATGTATATGTCTTTCTTGGTAAAATATCTATTCATTTCTTTTTTTCATTTGTTAACAACTGTGTTATCTACTTGTTTTAACCTATTTTACTCTGGATCAAGATTGTTTTCATCAATTATTTGGTATGTATTTGTTCCAAATTTCTGGCTTTTAAGCAAAATTCTGCTTACATCGTCTCTTGAGTAGAAGTTTTAAATTTTGATGAATTTAGTTTAACAGGTTGTCTTTATGGACTTCTGAAAATATCATACCTAAGAAATAGATTTTATTCCAAGCCTGCTGTGTTTTTATACTTTCTTCTAGAAGAGGCATAGTTTTAAATTTTGCATACAGGTGTGTGATCCACTTAATTTCTGTAAATGAAGTAACATGTAATAAATTTTTATTGCTTATTTCTCTATCACTCCAACTTTACTGTATGTGCTGCCAAGATGAGCTCAAATTCATATTTCTATATAATTGCTCTTATATTATTGCACACTTAAAACACTGTCTATTTTAAATGAATTTTGTTCATGTCTTTGTCAAAAATCATTTGTCAGCCAGGGATTTAGCTCTGTGGCAATACTGCTTGACTTGCAAGGGCCAAGTTGTGAATTTAATCCTTGGTACAGCAAAAAAAAGAGTGAATGCATGAATAAACAAATGAAATCAGTTTGCTATGTATCTGTAAAGCCAATGTTGTAAACTCAATTCCTTTTTATTTGATGCTGAAGATTGAATTTAGGACCTTGTGCATGTTAGGCAATTGATCTACCTCCAAGCTACATTCCCAGCCCTGTAACTGTCTTGGGTCTGTTACAGTGATAGGTCTGTCATCAAAGTCACCAAACCAAGGTCCATGGGGTCAAACACAACTCACATCCTGGTTTTGTATAGTCTGTGTTGCCAATGGCTTATATATTTCTGAAGAGACTTTAAAATGAAGGAAGTGTGGGGCAGGGATTTAGCTCAGTGGTTCTTACACCTGTCTTGCAAGCTCAAGGGCCTGGGTTTAATCTCTAGTAATCACATACAACAATATTGGGCATATTGAATCATTCCAGCCAGCAATCAGTACCACATACCACAATACTGGGCATGGTCATAATCCCAGCATACCTGTAATCCAAGCACTCCAGAGGGCAGAGGCAGGAGGATTGCTGTGAGTTCATGGCTGAGCTCAGCCAGCCTGAACTACAAAGCAAGACCTTGTCTAAAAAAAAAAAAAAATGTGACAGAGGCCTTAGGGATCCAGAAAAACCTAAGAGCCTAGAACAGTTACACTCTGCTCTTCTTCCCTGAGCATAGTCTGTTTGACCCCAGTACCTCATGTTTTGCTTGCTATAGATTTATAATATATTTATCTGGTGCTGTTAATCTTTCATCTTTGTTCATCTTTATAAAAAATTTTTTGATTATTCTTGGTCTTGTACTTTTCAGTATGAGTTTACAACCATTTTTATGTTTCTTTATAAAACAATCACTAAGATTATTTCAAATATACTGAATTTGTACATCATTTTGGAGAAAACTTGTATTTTACCATTATCTAGTCTTTTAATGCATGAACACAGTGTTTCTTTATTTCTTTATATATTCTTTACTTTCATAAAAAAAGGATTTTATAGCTTTCAGTACACAGGCCTTTCATGTAGTCTTTTAGACTTGTCTCAGTGTATTCCTTTATTCTAAATTGTATTGTATCACTAATTTTAATTTATTATTGTTTCTTGCTAATTTGTAAAATATACAGTTAATTTCTATATATTGTATATCTGTGACATTTTTAAATTCTCTTAGGTAGTGACTTGAAAATTCATTTGTATTACATATAATAATATTAACTGCTAAAAGATAAATTTTTTTTGAGACAAAGTCTCACTTTGTAGTTTAGGCTGGCCCTGAACTCACTATGTAGCCCAGGCTAGCCTTGAACTCACATCAATCCTTCTTCCTGTGCCTCCTGAGTGCAGGTGTGAGCCACTATGCCCAACAGTGTAGTATGTGGTACTGATTGCCAGTAGGTGTGAGTCTCCACACTCAGCATTATTATATGTGTTACCAGGGATTTAACCTGGGACTTGCACTTGCAAGGCAGGTTCTGAAATCACTGAGCTAAATCCCTGGCCCCTTAATGATAGTCTTTATTGCTTACTTATATTATTGCACAGGCTAGAATATCCAGTACAATGGTGAACAGAAGTGGTACAAGTGAACATCCTTCTTTATACCTACCTTTATTATCCTTCAGCAATCTATCTTCATTCGTGTTACCTGGAGATTTTGTATGGATAGATGTTCTTTATCAAGCTCGGGAAATTTCACTTCTATTTCTTGATCCATGAGATAATTTTTTAATCAGAAAGGAATGTTAGATCTTTGTCAAAGAGCATTATGGGTATATTGAAATGATGTTTAATTTATTTTTATTAAGATTTTACAATGTGATGTTACATAAACTTTTATTCCTAGAATAAGTATCACTCCGTCATCACAATTCATTTCTTTTTTAAATTTTGAGACAGGGTCTCCCTAAGTTGCCTGGCCTGGGCTTGAACTTGAGATCCTCCCAGCTCAGTTTATTAGTATTCCAAGTGGGTTCACCACAGATGGCATGATTATCCTTTTTATATGTTCTGAACTTAATTATGTGGTAGTCTTTAACATTCTTGGTTTTGATATCAGGGTTACTCTGATATCACCCCAATTGTTAAATTATGCAATGAGATCATTTCCTTACCTCCAGTTTTCTAAAGGATGTTTAGAATTGATAGTATTTATTCATAGATTGATTTATCAGTGAAGTTCGTGGTCCTACAATGTTCTTTATGGGAAAGTAAAGGCTTTAATCTAAAACATTTATTCTTTCTGATACAATTTAATGTTGTCAGTTTCCCTGTAAGTACTATTTTAGATGTATTTTACGTAACTTAATATTCTATGTTCTCATTTTCATTTGGATAAAAGTACTTTTCAGTTTCCTCTTTAACACTGTCATGGCCACAGAATATATTTTGTATTATTTGAGTAATTTAAAATTTGTTGGGATTTGTTTTATTTATTCCCCATTCTATGGTTCTTTCTCTTTTTTTAAAGACAGAATCTTACTATGTAGCTCAGGCAGGCCCTGAATTCAGTACGTGGCCTGTCGTGAAACTGAACATATGAACCTCCAGCCTCAAATGCCCAAGTGCTAGAATTACCTGGCTTTGTAGTCTTATCTTGAGAAATACTCCATGTGTGTTTGGAAACAATATTTTATGTTGTTGTTAGATGAAATATTTATAAATGACAATTATAAATTATAATGTTCAAATTTTCTTGTATTTACTTGATTGCTTAAATTTTTCATGATATCAGCTATTAAGAAAATGATACTTAAATCTCTAAGTATGATAGGTGAATTTGTCTGTTTTCCCTTTCAGTCCCTGTGTGTGTGTGTGTGTGTGTGTGTGTGTGGTACTAGGGTATCATATCTATAGGCTTATATCTCATGTATTTTGAAGCTTTGTTATTAGGTGCATAAATGTTTAAGATCGTTATCTTGCTGAGCATGATGGCTCAGGCCTGTAATCCTAGCACTGGGGAGGCAGAGGCAGAAGGATTGCTGTGACTTCAAGGCTTCCCTGAGGTGCATAATGGGTTCAGGACCAGCCTGAACTACAAAGTGAGACCCTATCTCAAAAAAACATTGTTATCTTATCTTATGGATTGTCTTATTTTATTATTACAAAATTAAATATTCTTGTCAGAAATATTTTTTCCTGATACTAACACTGCTGTTGTAACTGGCTTTTTCTTTACTCATAGTTGTCCTTGCCCTATCCAGTGCTGAGGATTAGACAAAGAGCCTTCTGCACAGAGCTTCATCCCACCACCACACCTTTTATTTAACACAGGGACTCAGTAGTTCATTGAGTTACACAAGTTTGTACACACATCACCTTTCTGCTCCAGCCTTCCAGAATCCTGGCATCATAGGCCTATACCACCTCATCCACTGTGAGCTTAATTTTGATTATTTTGTTTCAATGAGTATTTAATTTTTTACTGAATTCAACAATTTTTCCTTTTTAATTGTATATAAACCATTTATATGCTTTATGCTATTCATAGTTAGGTTTGACTATTTTATTCTCTTTTTGTGTATATTTTATTATTCTTTGTTTTCTTTCTCATTTTCTTGTAAAAGTCAGTTGAATATTTTTATGATCCTATTTTATCTTCTGCCTCTGCTTATTAACTTTAATTTTTTTATTTTCTTTGCTTCTTTAATGGGTATAAGTATGTATGTGCTCCTCATTGTACAGTACAGTTACAGTGCATTAGAATGCATTATATATATATATATATATATATACAATCTAATGAATAACAAGCAACATTATGCTCTGTAAAATGATGTTAGTTTATCGTTATGAGAACTGAGACCTGTGGCTTGCTTTTATCCTCAGACATCTCAACTCATCTTTGGCCTATGAAATGATTAAAATTCAAAATTTAAAATATGATTCTTACTACTACATACCGCTTTTACCATTATAAAGTAGATACATCACTTAGGGAGGGAGTATCTGTATCTTTCCCTTGTCACTGCCTATCTTTAAGTGATATTAGACCAAGTCAAGTCTAAAATAGATACATTCCTATTGTATACTTCTATTTCCTCCCTCTGTGTTTTTGGCCAGTTTTACTTTTATATGTCATAAACTTTGTTACCAGGTTATTAAATTTTAATTAACTTAATTATCTTTTGAAGTGACTTTGTTATTGACATTTATATTGGTCTTCATTCTTCTATAGGTCCATGTATTTTCTACCTAGAACAGCCTTTAACATTTTTAGAATGCAAGCCTGCTCACAATTAATTCCTTTCACTTTTGTGTGTCTGAAAGTAAATTGTATGTGGAATTCTAGATTGTTGTGTTTTATTCTTCCTCAGTAATTTAAAACTGTTCTGCTGTAGGCTCAGTTAGTTTTTATTAGCATGAGAAAATCAACTACATTATTGTCCTAGTCTTTATCCTCTGTGTATAACTGTTTTCCCTGCTTTGCCTTTGTTTGTTTGCTTGTTTTTCCCAGAGCAAGATCTTGCTTTGTTTTAGGATGGCTGCAAACTCAACTTGCAGTGTAGCTCAGGCCAGCCTTGAACTTGTGATCCTCCTGCTTCAGTCTCCCAGAATGCTGGGATTACAGGCATGTGGCGCCTGGCCCACTTTCTGTGTACTATTCATAATTTTCTATAAAGGTTATTGAAGGTCTGTGTCTTCCCAGTGAATTTGTCTGATGGCTGCCATGTTATTGCAATGTAAAATTCGGTGCTGAGATGTATAGGTGTTTAGTTTGTAATTCACAGTAAGCTGCAGAGGTAGTAATATGATGGAGAGAGAGAAGAGCCTCACTTGATCATCTGCTTCCTGTCAAGTAGAGAGGATTATTCTCTTAATCTCATTTACATTTTGTCCTAAATACAGCAAAATTCCACGGGCAAAAGTCAGATCCCCCAAAGGCAGTGAGTGTGCCAGTTACAAGTTTCTGATGATGGGGATGACTGCTTAGAAAACATAATCCTACCAGTATATATTAATTTTCTTCTTTTCTAATAAACCATCTCTGACAGATGAAAAAGAATCTGTGCCGTAGCTAACATTTCTTGTGGTGGACATATTTTAGCCATAAACTTAATTATGACAAAATTTTCCACATGATTCCAACTTTCTGTGCACTTGATATCAGAGGATACACCAAGTTCTATTTTTGAGCTGATAAAATCCTTCTTCTGAAAGCATTTGTTTATTATATTACAACCTCACATGAGCTGAGCTCCATCCTGACCCAGTGTTAAGTGTCTGTGGTGGATTTCATTACATCCATATACTGGAAGTCCTGCCAATATACTGGCAGCAAAATCCTAGTGGAAAATAAATGGCAATAAAAAAGAGAAATGATAGCCTGTGTGAGTGGCGAGGAGCACAGCTTTATTGAGACTGGACAACCCCGGAGTAGTGACTTGGCACGCAGGCACAAGCTTAAGAGAGTGTGAGTGAAAGCTGATATTGGAATAACGACTCTGTGGCACAGACATGGGAATAATTTAATTAATTGCACTGAAATTTCTTTGATGAATAGTTATGTGGTGATAAGCATGAGGTTGAACAGCAGAATGAGTCTCAGCTTTTTAATGGGCTAGCACAGCTGCAGTTTTGGATGCATTCCCACTTTATTTTTGCCCGCAGCTCTCCCCCGCTTTCCTCATCCGTGTCTCTCCAGCTCGGCACACCACCACCGCGAGGCTCACTCTCCACGTCTGCAGAGCTAAGTGCCAAGTACATTTGGCCATGGAAAGCTGACCGGTGACTGCTTTGAAATGAAAATCAGATCAAATGAAAATTATGGGATGGTTTCCTTATGATGGCTGCACCCTCCTTCCCTGCATCTCCAGGATGCTGTTACAGAGTTTTTGCTTCTAAGTTGTATAAAGATTTTAATAAAAAATTTCTTGTCCTTGGAGAAAGAGGCACGTCTTTGTTGTCAGAGAGCTAGAGGGAAATGAGCAGTGCAGCCCAGCTGGAGCACCAGCATTAGTCCCGTGATTCCTAGCCCATATTTTCAGACAGATCAATTACTTATGGTTGTAACCAATCTCTCATGATTTCTTGCTGTGCAGGGCTCCATTTCCAGACTTGGCAGCTGACATAACCTTCCAACTTGATAGGACTTCAGCTGCAAATCTCTTCAGGTCTGCTGCCTTCATTCACTGAAGTTATACAAATGAGTTATTAAATAAAAATCAAAAGTCACGAATTGTGGGTGGTAATCTCTGCTTGGCTTAGTAACATCCGTGGATCTAGCAACATTTGCAGTTAGATTAAAAAAAAAAAAAAAGATAGACAACTCAGTTGTCTGACTTACTTTGCTTTTATGGACAGGATGGCATGAGAGTAAAGCCCTCTCTGGAGGGAAGAAATTATTCACAGTGGATGCATTTCTTATCAACTTCTGAGTTGAAAGATTAACTCAGAAATGGAGAGAAAGAAGATTATGAGGAAACATGAAGGGCTTGTACAGGTGAGCTGTGTCTAATGCGTTTCACACTGAGTGAGTCACCCCTTTTCAGCTGCTAGGCTGCCTGGGCTTAAGGCCAGGAGATTCTGTATCAAAAAGAGGTGACCCTTGTTCACACGCAGGTGGCATGGAACATATAAGCTGTTTATAGAGTATGTCAGTGTGTGAATATAGCACTTCTGTGAAGGAGCTAAAGGCAATACCCTCTAAAGACTACCTAAAATTTAGTTAGTGTCTGCAAGTCATAACTACTCTGTGTGTTGAACCCTTTACTCAGGCCATTCAGGCCTCTTGGAAGAAATACATGGGGCCCAGCTAAAGGAAATCAGAATTCTTTATGCAACTTGAATCACTTTAGACTCACAGATGTGCATCTGTTGGTAAAGTATGTGTTGTCTCTTTGTGTGCTCCTCTGTTATTATCCTTCCATCATTTCAGTCCCCAGTGTATAGTTCTTTAAGGATTTTTCCTTTTTCCCTTTATGACCCACATTTCTGTTTCCCTCAATAATCAACTGTGAAAACTTTGCAGAAAGGAAAACATGGACATCAAGAGAAAGCAACGAGTTTTATGTTCATCGTGGAGGGATTATGTGCTTATCTGTGTATTTGCATATATATTTTCCCCTGTCCTTGTTGGACACTGCTGTATGCATTGAAAGCTTTCTGGTGCAAGGGACCCATTAGTGGTGTCCTTTTGGAACAGGTATTCATGAACTCTGCTAACAGTTAAGAAGAAAGTGAGTACCTGCTGTTACAGGAAGACAACCAGTTTCCCTTGGGCTTATTGTATTACTTTGGATTGCTTCTAAAGAAGGAAAAAAAAAAAAAAACCTCGCAGAACATACTTGTTTGATTTGAAACTTGAAAAGTATGTGTTTGTCTCTCTCTTTTATCTCCAGCCCTTGCAGACATCCAGTGTGAGTAGTAAAACACGAGCCAGGTGGTATGGTAAGACTGCCACAATGCTTACCCTAATCCAAACTTGACTTTTTGTGGCTTTGTATTTGTTATATAATTCATTAATCAGCCTGGAAAAGTCATTGGTAACCATGCATGACAATACCTGGTCCTCAGAGTTTGCCAGAAATGGAAGGTTTGGGAAGCAGTAAAAAATAAAAAGGAGGTGAAATTTATAGTTAGTTAACTTGATTTTTTCCCCCCTTGACATGGTGCCTGTCTTATTAGGAGTTCTTTAGTGAACAAAATGCAGTGGTAGCTTGGAGAAATTATGTTACTTTCCAGCAGCCTGGAGGGAATTGGGTTTAGGAGTCTGTAAGCTTTCTCCCCTGGTTGCAGTTAGGAAGCCAGTTGACAGTATAATAGGCTTTTGGAAGTGGGTGCAATGGTTTGTGTGTTCTGTTTGATGTTGCAAATACCAAGCCCTCAGGGAGATCTGCAGAGAGAATATTCTGTTCTTAAAGAAAGGAATAGATTAACCTGAAACGTGAACTGAAAAACTCCTGAATTCTAAAGGACTTAGGTGTAACCAGGAAGAATCTCATTTACTTACATGGAAGCATCGTTTGGCTGGCTGCCTGCTGAAAGACAGCAATGGGCTTGACTTTCATTTTCTATTAATGAAAAGGTGATCATCTGTAAACTTGAAAGGATTAGGTCACAGATTAAGAGTACATTTGCATGTGTATGTCCACATGGGGGGCTATTATTTTCTTTGGAAACACATGCATACACATACATATGTATAAGTCTTACAACTACTTGTGTTTCTTGGAACCTACCTAATAGTCCTTTTCTTCATATTCAGATTTGTGTTCCTGACCCATATGGATCAGATGCACAGTTGGTATTTTGAAGCTATTAAGACAGTTCTGTTATTCGTGAATATATGCCTTCATTTCATACTCACTTATTGAGTACTTGCTATATGTCAGATACTATGCTAGCCCTGGGGATATGGTAGTTAAAAGGGAAGAAAGATAAAGCAGAACAGTGACTGTTCTATTGTAGTTTATAAGCTACTGGATAGACAGAATCAAATAATCAGGCAAATATACATCTGCAATGTCTTTATATTGTTTTTCTATCCAATATAAGGTTACTGAGCTCTTCTACAAGCCCTTACTCTATGACAGACTCTACAAAGAAAAATAATCTCACAATAGTTCTGCTCAGGTCAGTGACTTACCATTTATTGAGTAAGGTGGCCATGTTTGCTTGTAGAATTGAGGAAGACCCCTGATTCACGTGGGAGTTACACTTCCTCTCTGTAAGTCAACTTGGCAAACAGTTCTAGGATAGCATTCCAGAAGACCATTCTGTTGCATCCTTACATGTAAGCCATGAGACACTATTAAAATGATGTGACACTTTTTTCTCACTGGCCTCTCCACAACTCTGATTTCGAGACTTAGCCTGCTTCTTTGCAAACTGGGATTCCGGGCCTCCCCTGAAAAATTCCCCATGTGGAAAATGGGAATTATTATAGTAGTTCATGAGATTGTGGATACAGAATGGGATCATTCACATGAAAATGCTCCATGAAGGACTAGCTGCTGAGTTTGTATCATTTAGACATGTTACTTCAGTCTCTGTAAAGAGTGTAACACTTACTAAGGCCAGCTTTGTTCCATTCACTTAAAACCCTAAAACTCAGAGAGAAGACAATGTCAAGTTTAAACAAAATATAAAAATCATATCTTTTTTCTAGAAAAGTGTTCAGAAGAAGTGGGATAAAATATTTAAATTAAGGCAAAAATGAATTTTTTTCAAATATAGACTAGCTGCTATCAGTGTGTATACACCATCCTTGGCATTGATCTTGAGCACTGTTGTTGGTCTTGCTCACCTACGTCTGGCTTCTGCTCTTTTGACCTGGTCTTACTTGTTCTCCCTTAAGGAGTGAAATTGAAATGAATCATGAATACCTTTTCAGCGTCCAGGTTCTAACACATTGGCTCATCCCTGAACACGGTGCTATAATTCAAATAAGAGTCATATAGATGCAGCTACATAAGAACAGTGATTATGTAAATGATGAACTTTTCTGTGAGATTATACTGGATAATGAGAATCTGCACAAGTTTCTTTTCCTGGGAAAAGTCCACATGAATAAATTAAGCCCTCAGTACATATCCTGTAGCACATGCTGTACTGTAGCAACTGTGATGTCATCATTGGCCTTCTGAATCTTTTTGGTTTAAAGGCCTTACATGGGTCACTCTGTCTTTGGAGGTAGACAGCTTTTCACCAAGATTCTCTCTGTAGACTGAACTGGAAATGTTCATGACTTTTGACGTTTATCTCTCCCCTTCTGTCCCCTTCTCTTTCCCCATCTTTGTGAAATATAAGTCATCATAAAGTGCTCTAACTAACTTTGTATCTTTGGGAATTAATCAGATATCATATTTCATTTGTTTTTACTTGTATCTGTGCAATTCCCAAGTGGTCGTATCTTGTACATTGTCAGCCCCATTCCTGTCTAACAATCAGTAACCAGAGAAAATTTTGAATGAGCTTTATCTTTGTTCCTTTTCTTTTCCACAGTTCTGTCTTCTTCCAGATTACTCAGATCTGAATGGCTTGCTCATCCAAAGGAGCTAAACTTCATGCTAATCATGGACAGGCTGGACTCCACATGCTCGAGGTTCAGCTTCTGTTTCCATGTGGGTTCCTTAAAATCATCAGGCTGCTATTCCCTAGATACAATGTGATGCTCTAGAAAACACCACATGCTCCTCTAGAGAACTATTGGTGGTTGTTCTGTATGTTCTGTATACAGAACAGAGCAGGTTGCAGATACCTTAAAGTATTTGCTAATGGAAACCGTTGCTAAGGTAAAATCTTAAATAATATGTAGAATCAACATACTGTCTCCAAAACAATTCCAGCATTTATTAACTGGGTGTGGGCTGAAGGTAAGCTCCTATTGAAAAAAAAAAAAAAAAAAAAAAGCTTTGTAATGATTAACAAGGGCCCACTATAATTTAAATTTAAAGTATTCTTTGGAGTTTATAAATATGATCCCATAAAAAGCTTGACTATTAGGGAACTGTGACTTTAAGTCATTAGAAGCCCAGTGGTTTGATAAAATAACAGGAAACAGACAATTTATTATGAGCAGTCTCAGTAGCTCTGGATTATCTATAAAACTTTTACGGTCTTCCCCAAGTGGCAAGAAGCCATAAAACTTGCTTGAATGAGGGACTTGTTAATTTACTTGTTAAAGCAAATTAAAAATTTATAAGTGCTTTTAGGTAAATGAGATCTTCTCTCATTTCTGCCCTTGTGGGGCCCTGGAGTCCTAGGAGAGGAGAGTGGCTATGCTCAGACACCACTGCAGAACAATAAAAGCTATTAAATTGTTGCAGTTTATTACAACAGAATCATGCAGCTGTTGCCGTGACTAGCTGTGGGGTACCAGTGGCTGACAGCCTGGAGTTTCACTAGGCTTCCTGTCCCACTCTGAGGAAGGAGGAGTTGAAAGACCCGGGGAGAGAGGGAAAAAGAGAGATGAGGGGGAAGGAGAGGGGATAGCCAAGAAATGAGGTAGTGTTTTATTGTTGTAATTTTCCAGTAATTAGTGATAGAGGCAACATATTTTTTTCAATGACTTTATGAATTCAGAGGTTTAAACTGTATTTTTATATACCCAGAAGTATTTCTCTTGAATTTTGTCAGTTATTGGCACTGTAGATTCTAACACATCCCAATGCTTTTTAGCCTTTTAGTTTTATGGACAAAGACCAGGACTTAAGACTGTTCTTTGAAGCTTGTCAATTATTTTTATTTTTCCCATAATTAGCTTTAATTTTTAGGAGAAAGAGATAAAGAAGGACATCTGCTACCTATGGGACTCCAAAAACTAAATACAGTGAATATAAGCAAAGGCTGATTTTCTCTAGACTTCCCTGTGGATAAAATATCAACTTAGGTTAAAATTCTTGGATCTAAGCAACTTGCTTCATTTTTGTTTCCAATATGTCAAAGGTGTTCCAAAGATAACCTCTTCTAGATTTCTTTTTACTGGGACTTTGGCTGATATGGGTCATTTTTTATCTTGTAAGTCCTACAACTCAAAGAATCTTGTCCTGAGCTCCCTCAGACATACTTCACAGTTGGAAGTCTTCTTGGAAAGATTTTCTTTTTAGAGAAGTGTTTATTCTTCCATAGATATCAAATATTTTTAATTAGTCTTTCGTGTTTGTAGTTTAGAAAAAATTGTTCTATCTCAATTACTGACCACTTAACGTTAAATGATGCGTATTTCATAATGTAATGGTTTGGATCTAAAAGATGACTCCCAAAGGTGTCCTGTTAGGAGGTGAGGTCTAGTCAGAGAGGCCAATCATTGAGCATGTGGCTCAGAAGCATATGTTCTAGTTCCCAACTCCTCCCTTCACTCTCTGCTTCCAGGATGCCATGAACAGGCAGCTGGCTTCCACCAAGCCCTTCCCCTGTGCATTTTCTGCCTTAGAACTGCCAGTTATGTGTGAAACTCTGAGCTGAAGCAGATCTCTTCTCCTTTAAGTTGTGAGTGTTGGATATTTTGTCCCAGCCACGGGAAAGGTGACTAATGCCAGTACATGTAAATATCAAGATCTCTCTAGAAAAGTTAGTTTCTGCAAATATTTTCTCTTCCCTCCAAGGATACTGATGTTTTATACATTTTGAGGCTAGAAATGATAAAAATTCTATTCATGATGAATGTTCATTCTTCTCCATCACTCACCCTTAGTTACTTTCATATATAGCAAGCCCTGATTTGGATTCCATGACATTTTGAAGGCATTTCATGGCAGATAGAGTCATAGGAAATTGGTAGAGGAATAACAATGAAACTGGTAGGTAACTCTATGTATTCTGTGGATATTCCATCAAAAGGGTAACACCTTTCAAGCATTATGATAGGTATATTAAAATAATTGATTCATCTCATTCATTATCTTCATATTTCAAATATATCATTGCCCAATACCACAGTGTACTTATTGTACCTCTTATCAATTTCGTGGACCTCTTACTGGCTTCAGTTTCAATGTTGTTTTCATCTGGAAAATCTCATTTACAGACTCAACACAAAGTTGGGTATTCCTATCTCTGCACAAATTAACTCTGTGTTTTAGGATATTTTCTGGACTTCCTTCGAGTTCTTCATGAATGGAACTTCTCATTGGGTTAGCCCATAAACCTGACCATAGAGCCTATTGAATTAGAGAGCACTATGGGCCGTGCCATTCTTTTGTTCAAGAGGATCAAACTAAATTGCATATACCAGAAAAGTGGATAGATTTAAAATTTTTAGAATGGAGATAGCAAGTGACATGAGCCAGAAGTCATTTGCTTGGGTCTAGAAAGGAGATAGTTACAGCAGGAAGTTGATGTGGGGTGAAGGCAGGGATGCCTGCAAGAAGGTCGTGGTGAACCTGCCATGGTAAAATAGCAGTGCTTCAATATATTTTGTGTTTGAAGAGTTCAGGTTAGAATTTTAGTGTACATACTCACTCGTTAGTAATATTGATATATGTGGTATAATGATTGCTTAATTGCTAATTTTCTTTTGCTAATTGATGTTTTTCTATAAAACCAAATTCTTTAGCTCTTTACATTTATTGAATGCCATCTGGCTTATGAATTTTCATAAGAACTGCCAAAAAAAAAAAAAAGAAAAAGGTACAGAATCCCTCTCCCTTTTCTCTTTAGAAAGTAGAGAATGTGTATCTATAATGACTTTTTAACATTTCTTTAGGGATATTTTTAGGGCTTAAAAATAAAACACCATTCCAAAAAATCTATGTCTTATGTGTCCCACTTAGAATTTCCTTCCAACAGTCACCTCTGGCCATTTGTGATCATAATCTTATTCTTCTATTCTCTTTTATTCTCTCTGTAATTATTGGACAAATATCCTTTAAAATATGTTTAACCTGATCAGTAATAAAAATGCTACATTTATATTTTTATAGTAGCATTATATATGTACTCATAATATTTTGGTTTATGGACATCATTAAAGTTTCATTCTGCAAAACCAAAGAAATATGGTGTTTAATTTACTTTGCTGATTTTCTTTTACCACTGTGTGTTCTTAGGCATTCCCATGTACATAATTTTGTCATTACAGCTTTTTTGCTCAAATTTATACACACAGCCATATGGTTACCATATTCACTAGACTTTAGCAGAGATTTTTTTTTTTAAATAGGCTGGTGTGTATGTCTTTGTATTCCTTGTCTCCTAACAGTTTTATGGTAATGCCTCAAAATTGAATTCCAAGTAAGATAAGAATTCCTTAGCATGTATGAATTTTGAGTAAGAAAAATTGTCTTTAGTTAATTATAAATTTTGTCTCATCATTACATTAATCCAAATTTCATTCTTTAGATGGATAAAAGAGTTAGATTTTTATTCTTAATTTTTAAAATGATGTAACTTCACTTCAGTACAAATGGGAATTATTAAGAAATTAAACAATAACAGATTCTAGGCTGTGGTGAAAAAAAATTCTTCTTCATTGTTGGTGGGAATGTAAACTAGTACAACCAATATAGAAATCAGCATGGAGATTTCTCAAAGAACTGAAATTAGAAATTCCATCTGACCCAGGTATCTCCCTGCTAGGTATCTTCTCCCAAAAACAACACACTAAGACACCATACTATAGCAGTACTTCCACATCAGTGCTTATAGCAGTGAATTGATAACAGCTAAATTTTAGAAGCAGCCTGTATACTTCAACAGATGATTGGATACAGAAAATGTGGTATCTGCATATGATAGAATACTACTGAGCTATTAAAAAAAATGACAAATTTGAGACATCTGTAGGGAAATAGATGCACCTGGGAAATATAATCTTGAGTGAAATACACCAGACACACAAACTTCAATACCATATGGTGTCTCTTATTTGAGGATATACCATATACAGGAACCTAGCAACTTCAATTAATGTGGACATTCTATGCCATAATATCACCTAAAACTAATAATGTCAAAAAGAATGAAAAATGAGATAGGGGAATCAGGGGAGGGATGAAGATAGTGAGAAGGAGACAGGGATTTAAAAAAAAAAAAAGCAAAGCTGTGGAATGCACATGTAACCACTCTCCAAGATAATTATAAACTGCATGTACTGCAAACTTGTACTGATCTCGTAAAAATTTGTTTAAATTATATTTGCAAGTACATCAATTATGAAGCCATTCTCTGAAGAAATATGAGGCAGTGTTAGAAAATTTATCTCTTAAATTTTAATATGTAACTTCGACCCCACCAGAGTTTGTATTGCCCTGTCAGAATTAGAAGTCATTTTAGTAAAAATAACCATCAAGATATGTAATGTTATTTATTTTCTTCCATTACAAAAATAACATGGTAGTTATATCGGTGTATTAATTACTTACTTTAAATACTTGGTCACTAAAACAGAAAACATTAAAACTGTTATCTACCCAGAGAAATAGACACATTACAATTGTTTGTAACATATCTGCCTTGTGCATGAATTATAATGTCACTTGGGAGAGCAGCATAATGTTTTGGAAATAACACAGATTGTAGAATGAAAGACCTAGCTGTGAATCCCAGCTAGGGATTCAGATTTTCTTCAGAGTTTGCTTACAGTTGGGTTCACATGGGCCCCACTTAACCTTAGAGTGGTAGTAATTATTTGTGTCATCAGTTATTGGAAGAGAAACTCATAATTTCATGAGCAAAGCAGTTGGCACTGTCTCAAGGGCAGTTGATGTAATATTGAGCCCAAGATCACGCAGCCAGAGTCTAAGCTCAGCCCACTGCCCTGTTCTGGTGCATCTTAGTTGGGAAATTTCTCCCTGACTTTTAGATTGTTTGTTTAGAGGACACATGGCAATTTACTTACTTTAGGCGATTTATGTGAAGATTAAATGAGATAAGTACATACGGTTACTGGAAAACTGTAGCATTATAAACAAGTATGAGCAACATTATCATCACAAAGTTGAAAGCAGCTTCACAGTAACTGTGCAACCTATCTCAGCCTAGAATGAGAATGTGATATTTGCAGTTGCTCTTCACTGTTCCCTATGATAGTTGTCTTACATATTGTCATGATAGTAGGAGCTTGAGACTGGGTGATTTTGAGCAATACAAGACAAACATTAGTTAAGTTCAGTACATGCACCTTTTTGAGCTAAATGATAATTTCTTTATATATCAAAGGCGATGCAGTATGTTTGGGGGAGGACAATCCTAATTAGAAATTTGGATGTGTTCCTGAGTTTCAAATGTATGTACATCAAAGCTATCACAAGAATAAATTTAAATCTGGTAGTGTACATAGTTTCAGTACACATTGGCAAAATAGCCTGCTGATTGCTGATTGAAAACAGTTGTTAATTCTCTACTTCAGTAAATTCAGAGTGGAGAAACTTCCCTTAATAAAGAACAGATTGAAGAGATCTGAGACCTTACTGTGTGGGAATGAATGGCAGACGCATATACTGGTAGTTAAAATGTTTCATTAGATGTTAATGTCTTGCTGTGTTTTTAATTGTTCAAGAATTAGCCTCTAGAATATTAAAACCATCTGTTTGTTATCATGATGAAACAGAATGCTTAAATAGTTATTAATTTGTGCTTCTTATCTTTTTCTGAGGGATAATGTGTAAAACTTTGATCTGTTTGGAGTGTAGAGAATTTGGAATCAGTATATGAAAAATAATTTTAAAGTATACAGTGTCCCAAAGAGCCGAAATTTGTCTTTTTGAAGCTGCTGCTGCTTTTTTATATTGTATTCTCCCTTATTTTCCCCCATAATGTGATGAGAACAATCACAACTGCATTTGTGATTAAAACTATACAACCACCTTTGCGCATACTGATTTCTTTCATTAGGGAACAGATAAAGTTTAGACATTTAGAGCAAAGAAGAAGTTGAGGTTTTTAATTCTAAAGATGTGCTTCTCTTCTTGTATCTGCTAGCTCTGTATAACCACAAGGCCTGCAGATATTGGTCGTGGGTTCTAGTCTTAATGTTTTACCTTTACAGTTTGATGATTCAGCATAGTCTTCATCGTTCTGATTTTTCAGTGTGTACATTAGGAAAAACAGATCAACTTACTGAGATGTATTGCTTAGAAATAATACATAAAGACTATATTTGCTTGGTTTAGAGGGCACGGAAATGGATTTGTTTGTAATTACCTGAAACTGAGAAAAATTTTGTCTTCTCATCTTTCAATTTGGTTTAAAAAATTACTAATTTCATTCTATACAAGATTAGGCAAATCAGAGGGCAGGTAGTTCTCTTGTTTCCAAGAGCACAGCCTATTGCTAACTGGAGGTTGCTGCCACCAGAGGTCACATAAATCATGTCTTTGTACTACATCAAGAACAGTCATTGTATTTCTTCATGAAAAGCACCTTCTTTCGTAAGAATTTACTGAGGTGATTACACAGTACAGTGAACCCTTAGTTACAACCAGCTTGACCTGCAAACATCTTGGGTTATTACTGGAATTTTAGTTTTAACTCATGATCAGTATCTCGAGTTATGTTCTGAGTGCGGGCCACTTGCACTTCCAGGTGCTATCAGGTACAAGTTTAACCCTTAAAGGGTTCTAGAAGGAACATTACAAGATCCTTTCCTGTATGAGATTAATTGAAAAATCCTGGTCCAATATCTAAGGACACAGAGATGTGCCTGTGTGCAGGAGAGAGACTTGGAAAGCTGTATACAGGAGTCTAAGCTTTAAATTGACCAACTTGAGTTACACCCAGCCCTCCAGAGTCAGTTGAATTTATAAGTTAAGAGTCCACTGTAATTACTTACATAACTAGTTGGGTTTTTTTCTTCACTAAGAATGTGGTTAATATTGAGCAGTGTTTGATAGCACACAGTGTTAAAGTTGCTATCATATATGCTGCAAGAAGGTTTTTTGGTGATTGATTTTTAGCAAAATAGAAGAAATTTTTGAAAAATATTAAGAGGTGACATAAATAGGATTTTTAAATGCTTATTACCCAAATTAGTCGAAAGTGCCAATCTCTTCAGTAAATATGTATAATAGTAAGAGAGCTATTAACTTTGCTGAGTAGTGGTTTTTGACCTTTTACTGAACAAGTAGTTCTAAAATTCTCAAATGCCAGAATGAAGACTTCTTAAACTAAATGTAATTATATTCTGCTACTCTTCCTTTATTTTATAATATCTGACTCTAAATAAATTACATATAGTCATTGCTTTGAGAATAAGATCAGTGATAGTGCTTAATGAAGAACAGTGAATCTAAAGGCTGATTTAGTATGGTCTCTAAGCCTGGAAGTTAACTACTGCATACCACACTTTTTCACATTAAGCACCAAGATTTTTTGTTGTCTTTTTTACCAGTCTTAGAAAACTGGTTTTTATGACTCAGTTACCCTATTTAATAATAGCTCAAGGACCATTCTGTAGCTTGTTTTTTAAAACCACCTTAATATAGCAGAACTTGAAAAATTACACATATTGATTAATTAAATATTTGCTAAATAAATTATAAGCACTCTTTTAGTCTATAGAGATACAATAATGAAGGAAATAGTTAAACGTTTCACTTCTAATGTAGCTTCTAATGTAGTTGCAGTATGGGGTAGGAGTTTGAGAGAGACAGAAAACAAGCAAAATAACCAAAATTTACAATCATTTTAAAGTTGCTAAGTAGAGGTAGTGTTTCAGTTTTAAATAGAGAGGTTAGGAAAGTCATTGAGAAGATAATATTTAAATAAAGATCTAAGGGAGAGAGATTATAAACCAGGAGGCCATCTGGGGCTTGAACATTTCAGACAGAATAGAGTAAATAAATGCAAAAGCCTTGTTTTGGAAACATAGATGGCTTGTTTAGAGAACTCCGAAGACACCAGTGAACTCTTACAGAGTGAAGAATGGCGTAAACACGTAAAGTAGGACATTTTAATAGCATTGACCTTCAGTCTGAAGATGGAAAAATAGAAGATTTTGGTAAGAATAAGGACACGCATTGACTTACTGTTGATAGGAGAACTTTGGGTTCTTAGCTGAGATTCCTTGAAATGCAGAGCAGGAACACAATAGGGAGATTGGGTCAGAAGATGGTTGTAATGGTTCAGGCAACAGAGGATGGTACTCTTGGGCAGTATGGTAGCTATAAAGGAGGTGAAGCCGTTAGAATGGTCAACTAGAATTAATAGTAATTGGAAGTATGAAGATCTTATCTTGGTTTATTTTAAATTTGAAATTCCTGTTACGTGTCAGAGTAGAATGAGAGGATGTGGCTCTGAATTTACATAATCTGAGGGCTAAAAAGAGATTGGACCAAAGATACAAATTAAGCATCATCAACTCATATGTAATATGTAAAACTATGAGAAGGATGATATCATCCAGAGTAGTAGTAGGGCCTGGTAAAGAGAAAGAAGTCTTAGGAACTGAGCCCTGGGACATTTTACCTTTAATAGCTGGGGAGATATGAAATATCCAGCATGGGATTGGTAGGGAGTAGCTAGTAAGTAATAAGAGACAGGAGGAAAGGCAGTAGTGAAACAATACTTGAAGAACAAAGGAGTGGTAATTTTGTCAGGAATTTCTGCTACACTAAGAAAGGGATAGGGACTAAGATAGGGACTGACAGTGACTACTGCCATCAACATTGTGAAGGTCATCGATGGCTGGTACTGCCCCTGAAACAAAGCAAAAGTGACCTTTGCCTCAAACCTTAGCCTGACCCTCCGTAAGGCACTTGTATTCCTAGAGTTGAGGACTTTCATAGACACATATGTGCATTTGGAACCCAGCCATGTCCTTCCTTTTTATACCATGAATACTGGGAATCCAGGAAAATTAAAATTCTAGCCCAAATATTCTCAGTCCTACTTCTTCCAAGGTCTGTTCTCTTGGCCCATATTTTTAAGAACAGTCTGTATCACAGTGATGTATATCTAGACCCAGGTGGTCTAGTGGGAGTTTGAAAAAGTGGCTGATGTCCATGAAGCTTCCACATTGGGCTGGGACATCAGGGTTTGTACATAAGGCTTCTTGAGGTAAGGAACAGATCTCTAGGAGGGGAAGAAAGTTCCTCTGGCCAATGGCCAACTCTTCTTGATCACTACACCACATCAGAGAACCCCAGGGAAGTGGATGTGGCAGTATTTTTCTGTAGTCCCAGCTACTCAGGAGGAGAAACAGGAGGACTGCAAGTTTCTTTCTAGCTCGGGTGATTTAGCAAAACCTTGTGTCAAAGTAAAAAAAAACAGAAAAGGTTGGTCATGTAGCTCAGTTATAGGGTACGTATCCCGCATATCTGAGGACTGGGTTCAATTTTTAGCACACCCCCCAAAAAAAAGAAAGAAGAAAAAGCCAAAGCTTTCAAGAAATGCAGAATTCTAAATGAAAACATGACATTTGGTGTAGGACATTTCTCATTTAGTATTATATTGGCTTCAAGGTTTCCACTCTTGAAACAGTGTACTTTGTCTCCTGCACCCAACTTCACAAATGCCTTTAACAAACTGATGTGGAACTTAACAGAACAGTATTAGCACATATAGAAACTAAAGTCCCAGTCCATAACCGGAAAGTGAGAGAAGAATTAGTGATGCCAAATGCAATGTTTCCAAAATTTTATAAAGAAAACAAAAGAAATAGAAAGGCAGATAAGTATCTTGTTTCTAAGGTGTGAAAAATAATAGCTGGAATATTGCCCTAACGAATAGGATTGTATTAGTTTGCTAAGACTACCTATAAGGAAGTACCAAAGAATGTGTAGCATATAAAAACCAAAATTCATTTTCCTACCATTCTGAAAACTGCCAGGTGAAGATTGAGGTATTATCCTATTTGTTTTCTCTGGAGTCCTCTGTGCTGACTTGCACTGGCTGCCTTTTTGTTGAGTGCTCACTTGGCATTTGTTTAGTACCTGTACGTCTGTCATGTACCTCTCAGCACCTACACTTTATACTATTCGGACACCTAGGAGGATAGAGCGCTTGTGACCAATCACCTCTGAATGCTGGACCAAAACTGTAGGAAACTGAAAATAAGTTTGATGTCAAAATTGGGATTTTAAAAATATTTTATTGACAGTGTTGCATTGTTACTTTGGGAGGCATTATAATCTTTGTCCTTTTTATGATCTCAGCAGATGCTAGAAGTGATTCATACTTGATTCTTAATCTTTTCTTGAACAAACTTCAAAGTTAAGAAATGAAGTATTTGTTTCATGGGTTCTTTCTCTCCTTCCCCCTTTTCCTCACTTCATACCTCCTTTTCTCCCTTTCTCCTTGATTTTTAGCAAAATAGACAGAATTTTGAAAAAAATATTCAGGTGACATAAATAAGATTTTTAAATGCTGGCTACTACCCAAATTAGTTGAAAGTGCAGGTCTCTTCAGTGAATATGTATAATAGTAAGAGAGCTATTAACTTTGCCTAGGAGTGGCTTCTGACCTTCCTTCCTTCCTACTCTCCTTCCTTCCTTCCTTTCTCTTTTGCTTCCTTCCTTCCTTCCTTGCTTGCTTCTTTCCTCCTTCTGCTCTTTTACTCCTTCCTTCTGTCTTTGCCAGGATGTTCTAGAATCATCTTTCCTCAAACCCTTAGTTGCCCTTTTTATTTTCATAGAAAAATTATGTAGAGGCACAAAGCATTTTATGTTTGAGAGTGATTATTACTATTTGAAAGAATATAGGTTATTTCAAAAGTTATTTTTAAAACATGTTTTCTTACAGAAAAAAAAGTTTTGTGTATTTTTATCTTTATATTTGTCCTTGAAAAACCAAAGGACATTGTTTCAGAATTTCTTTTTGATAATCAAAATCTCATTTTCAGAAAGCTAGAGACTGTACTAAAAGAGTCAGTTTCTTCATCAGATTATTTTTTACATCGCATATGTGTGTATTGTGTGTGAATTTCTGAGTCTATTTGAAAACAGATTTATCTTTTTAGTCCACAGTTATACCAAAGGAATACCAAACACCTTCTGTTCCTTGCGGCTTTTAATCCTACACTGCACATTTTTTTTTCCATTAGACCCATTTTTGGTTCAAAATGAATAGTCAGGTATGTAGCCATGCCTTTTCAGCAAGATTCAACCAGGCTATAGATAGAGTTTTGAATTATGCACAAGCACTGCTTTTATGTTCTTTCTTCTCTGGCCCTCACAGTATTGGGCGATTCAGTTGATGAGCAGTAGAACAGCACTGAATTCGGCTGTCAGGAATGAGTGCACATATGCTGGGTTTTAGTCAATCAGATTGTTCCTGATCATCTTAATTTCTTCTTGTTTATGTTAAAAACCATGTAGTCAGGATAATCTTGGCTTGTTTTCCTTTCCTTATTGTATTAACTCACTTTTTTTCTACCTTCCTGAGCTTCTTTGAATGTTGAATACTATAATGATACTTTAGTACTCAACTGCTTTGAAATTCATG
>PVIR01009754.1:0-52158 GCA_004026965.1 Petromus typicus | reverse complement strand
TTCTTATAGTCACACTGGGTATCTGATGTTCTTCTAATCAACTCATTGCAAAAGCTTCCAGAGGCTGCAGTGCAGTAAAATCTCCCTAAATGTCGGACATTCTCTTATGCAAACTTATGCTCTTTCCCAGACTTTATGTCCGTAAGAATCATCACTTTGCTGGGTATAGCAATAAGTCATCCTTCTGTTCTGCTGCTTCATATTTCACTGCATAGATGTACCACATTTACCTGTCTATTCTACTGATGAGAAATGCTTTGCTTCCAGTTTTTGGTTCCTATGAATGTTAACCTTCTGGAAGCGTGTCTGAATGTGTTGTAGTTCACCTATATAATTTCTTAATCTGATAATAAGGTTTGTACAAAAAAATCTATAATATTTAATAGTAAAATAATGGAAGCCTTTGTTCTGAGATCAAGGATGAGATAAAGATGTATGATAAAATTACTTCCTTTCAATATTTTGCTGAGTTTCTAGTCAATACCAATGCATATGGAAGATGTAAAATGTGTGAGAATTATATAGAAAAATACAAAATGGTCATTATTAATAGACTAAGAAATTGTATACATTGAACTATATAGAATACAGATAAACTATCACAAGTAATAAGTGAATTTAACAAGATCAACTGACAGATTATTTTTAGTTAAAGGTTACTCAATTTATAATAAAATGAAAAACATCAAATCCTTAAAAGTTAGTCATATAAATGATACATGGCATTGCTACACAGCAAAACTACAAAATACACCATAATAAATAAGACAAATAGAAATATTGTATGTTTGTGGGTTAACCAGTTCAGTACTGCCTTGGTTACTTTCTTGTGCTGGAACAAAATACTTAACCCAACAAATTAAAAGCGGAAAGGTCATTTTGGTTCACACTTTGTGGAAGATTCAGTCAATAGTCGGGCGGCAGCAAGACGGTGAGTGGCATGGAGGGGAGAAAGCACTCATAGCATGGCAGGCAGGAAGAAGAGCAAAGATCAAGGGGGGACGAGGGATACATATATGTTCGGAGGTACCAACTGCCACAGTGGCTTCACCAGGCTTCACCTGCCAGTGTAATACCCAGTTATAAATCCATCCATATAATCCAATATTACCCATCAACCAATCATGTCCCCAAAGTCCCACCTATGACTATGTGAGGCTTTGTGGGAAAATCCAGGTAAAAACTATAATAAATACTGTTAAGATGGCAGCTTTTACCATTCGGATTTATTGATTTAGTAACTCCCTCAAAATCTTAAAATGTTTAGTTTGAGGAACTTGAGAGGCTAATTCTAAACTTCATGTGAACATTCAAATGGTCGAAGACACTTAACAAAGAACAAAGTTGAAAACAAATGCTTCCAGATGCAAGGCAGGTTAGTAAATGGCAGTAATTAAGGTACTATGGTGATAGTACAAGAATGGATACAGAGCAAAAGGAGATAATAGAGTGACAAGTAGACCTGTGTACATACAGTCAGTTGATAAAAACAGGTGCCAACTCAGTGGGAACAAAGAATGTCTTTGAAGCAGAGTGTCCTGAGAAACTGTATGCTCCTGTGGGGATATTAAAAATGGACTCCTATTCCACACTGAGCATGTATCAAAATTAATTTCAGGTGGATTGTAGATTGCAAAGTAAAAGATAAAACAAACTCTTAGAAGAAAGCATAACATATCCTCATGGTCTTAGAGAGTAGGTGAAAGTTTTTTTCAGACAAAATATAATAATCAAGAAAGAAAAAAATTATATGTTATATTTAATTGAAATTAAGAACTATTCACCAAAAAGAATTATGAAAAGCAGAATGTGAAGATATTTGGCTGCTGTACAGCTGAGAGACAGAAGACTTGCCTTGTATGCACCAGGGCCTTGTTTGGACCCACAGAACCACATTTACACACCATGTGGACACACATATGTTGTGCCTGTGTGTACATGTATGAGTCATCTCTTTGACTGTCTGTCTGTCTCAAAAGATGTATACCAAAACTAATTTAAAGAAATAAAAACTTTCTTATAACAAAGAGGAAAAGATGGTCAAGTAGGAAAATAGGAAAAGGCTCGAGTAGGTGAGACGCTTCATAAAGGAGATCCTAAAACAGATAATGAGTACATGAAATAAATTCTTCACATCATGTCAAACTAAAAAGACATTGAACACAGACATTACCACTCTAGGACCAGCACACATTCGCCATGACTACTAAAAAAGTATACAAACAAAGTAAACCTAAACAAACCAACAATTCAATGACAGCTAACAAAGGCTGTCGAGCAATTAGAACTTTTACACATTGATGGTAGGAGTGTAAACTGATATGAATAGGAGTAACAGTACTTGGTAAGCTGTAAAAAAGACAAATATATACATATATAACAGACCAGAAATTTCACTCATGGAATAAACTCAACAAAAAAGGTACATATGCACAGCAAAGTTTTAAAAACTAAATTAACTAAGTGAAAATTTGTTTTTTCCCCATTAAACATAGAATACATAGGTCTAACCAAAAATCTTTATCTATGGGAATGTTAACATACTCATTGTTCCTCATATACTTACTTTTCAGGTACAAAATCCAAGTCTCACTGTAGTTATGTTTTTATTCTGTCTTACACTCTCTCTCTTAGATTGAGTGTAAAAAATGTGACTGTCCTGGTTTGCTTTGTGAAGTTTATTTTATTATAAGTCTAGTATCTGGATCCTAACTCAAATTACCATAAAAAAGGGTGATGAGGGGCATGAAATTGTGTGTTCATTAAAGGAGGCTTACTTTAAAAGTTTCTTAGTTTGTTCTAGTGATGACATCAAATGGCCCTGTGATATAGGTCAAGTGTAACAGGCATTCACCAAGGGTTTGAGGATTCTGACCAAATAAATTGCAGTTACCTATTTGTTAAGATTTGAATATAAGTACAGCAAAACTAAAAAAAAGGATAAAATGTGACAACAAGTAAATATAAGATAAAAAGACCTGTTACTAAGGAGGCTTCTTGGGAGATTGAGAACATTTCCTATCTCTGAGAAAGGGCTGGCAAAAGCAGTATACCAAACAGAAAGGAAACAATGTCATTTTAACAAGCATCCTTACTAGTCTCCTAATTTCCTTTAATGTATGTTTACACAGCTATTTTAGCTTCCTTGAGGGTTTACTCATATTTTATAATTTTACATTTAGCTTGTCTTTTTATTCAAGAAGTATTCTTCCTAAGTTTGAGTATTTGACAGGAAGATGAACTGTGCAAGTTTTCCCTCTCACTTCATTTCTGGTTCCCCTTTCTCCTTCCAACCTTGATTTTGTGCTTTCTCTTTCTACTTTGTGGTTCCTACTATCACCACTTTTATTCACCTTTTCTCCTACAGAAATCAATATGCAAGAAAAGATGTGGTAAGTTGTGTCATCATAGGACAATATTTATTTTTGATAATGCTATATATATATATATATATGTATTATATAAGTTTCATTTAGTTTCTAATCAGATAAGAAAGTGACTTCAGCATATAAAGGTTCATTTTTCTCATACAGGAGAGGTCTGGATGCTGATAGTAGATGAGTTTGATACAGTAAGTAGCTGAAGGTATCTGTCATTATGAGGACCTTTCTTTTGTGGTCTTAAGATGCACATGTTTGCTCCTGCTACTCATGCTCCATACAGGAAGAAACAGGATGATTAGAAGGGGACATGGTCATCTATTTTAGCTCATCTTAAAGAGCTTTCCAGAAGTCCTTCCTAACATCTCCTACTACATGGGTCTCATCTGTGCCTTGTGATTATCCATTGGCTGTCAAGGAGGCTGGTTTCTTACTCCTTTTCTAGGCAGATTGCCATCAAGAATGAAATTGTCTTCAATTAGCATGAAGGTAGGGAAGAATGAATGTGGCTAGATAACCAGTTATCCTGTCACCTGTATCTTTTGTGAATGGTACAAGAATTCAAGCTTGGGCCAGGGATTTAGCTCATTGGTTCCTGTGCCGTCTTGCAAGCGCAAGGGCCTGGGTTCGATTCCCACATACATATGTTACCACATACAATACTGGGCATGGAGACTCACGCCCAGCAGCAATCAGTACCACATACCACAGTGCCGGCCGTGGTGGCTCATGCCTGTAATCCCAGCACTTGGTGGGCAGAGGCAGGAGGATTGCTGTGAGTTTGAGGCCAAGCTCAGGGCCAGCCTGAACCACAAAGTGAGACCCTGTCTCAAAAAAAAAAAAAAAAAAAAGAGTTCAAGCTTAAGCTCAAATTGAACTAATCTGTAGCTGTAGAATGTAGGCATTGACAAGGAAGAGGGAAATGTTGTGAGTGGGTCTCTAATTACTGGGTCTCTAATTCTCATCATATGGGAGAGAGCTTAGTTTATTTCTTCTTAAGTCTGGTCTATAGAGCAGTATGACTCAGAATGAATGTGTGTCCAGAAATCTTATTATTAAGTTCCTATGTTCCTTCACCACTGAAGTTAGAGTGTTTCTGCAGAATGTTAGGGCAAGAGTGCTAGGGAGAAAGGAAGGAGCGAATTATTGGGACTCTGATTTCTGCTTTATGAAGTCCAAGAGTGGTAGTAGTATAAACAAGACCCCTTACAAAGATAGAATAAGACATTCAGTGAGAAAAATCTCCCTGTTGAAAGAATCATCACAATGGTTTAAATAGATACAGATTAGTTCTCTGTATACACTTATTTATTAGGAGATTGAGGCTGTGCCACAGGAACAGTTCCCAAGAATAGAGGGACTTGATAGGCAAGCTGCCATAGTCCCATGGCAGGGCCTATCACAGATGCCATCTAGGTGGGCTGCAGCTCTAACGTTAACAAGCACAGTTTCACAGTCTCTTCCTCTGAGGCTTAGTAGACTTCTGTCTTGACTATGTGGGTGGTGCCATTGTCACCAGGGCACCATTGGAGCTGAAATCTCTATGTCTGTGAAAATGGACCAGACCTACTATGTATCAAGATTGGAGATTCTTCTTGCTATATATGCAAACGGAGAAGACAAATCCTTCCTATGTACTATTTTAGCTGTGTGCCACAGCAAGCTTTCCTGAGCCCCCACAAATTAGAGATTACTGTAATTCTTTAAACTTATTCACAGAGCCCTTTCCTCCTATGTGGAACTAAGCCTGTGGGCATGCTATGCATAAGCAAATTCTGGTACCAACCATTGTTCCTTCTAGAAGGATCCTCACCATTTGTCAGCCTAGATTGTTGCAGGTTCTAATATCTCTTCTTCTCTTGTGGTAGATGCTTTCAGGATATCTATCTCTCTTGTGTCGATTGGAACAACCTGAACATGCCTACATATGACTAACCTACAATGGTAGGCTTGAGCCAAGTCCATTTTTCACTAGAGGTTCACTGGAGACTACAAATCGGGATATATGAATGTGCATTTGTATTATATTTAAAACTTTAAGAAAGTCTCCGAAAGGGTAAAAATAGATACTTTTGCTTCAGAACTATCTTAGTCCATTTGAACAGCTTTAACAAAAATTCTTAGACTAGAAAGTTTATAAAGAACAGAAATTTATAGTGCACCCATTTTCCCACAAATGACTCAAGTTTATCCTCCTGTGTGGCAGAGTAGTACTCTATTATGTATAAATAGCACACTTTTTTTATTCATCTGTTAATGGCCATATAGGCCAGTCCACTTGTAAGATTTAGCAGTTATGAACTGTGTGGTGATACACATGACTATGCATATATTCCATAATTTGAGGTCTTCAACTCCTTTGGGAAGAAGATACCTGGGAGGGGGCTAGCTGGACCAAGTGGACTTTATAATGTTAGTGTTTGAGGAGTTTCCATATTGCTTTGTAGAATGGTTGTACTAGTTTACATCCCACTAACAAGGCAGAGGGGCTTCTTTTTCACTGCAGCTCACCAGCATTTGTTATTATTTGATTTCTTGATGATGGCTATTCTTTCTGGGGTAAAATGAAATTGCAGTATTGTTTTAATTTGCCTTTCTTTAATGGCCAGAAATGTTGAACCTTTTCTCAGACATTTATAGGTCATTTGTACTTTTTCTGAGGACTTTCTGTTCATTTCAGTTGACCATTTTTGAATAAGTATTTATTTTAGGAGTTCTAATTTTTTGAAATTTAAAAAAACATATTCTTGATGGAAGGAGGGGGAGGGAAGGGAAGCAAAAGGGATACAAAAAGAATTATGATGTGTTATGTGTACATACCGAGTCTCCACAATGATTGTAATCATTATATGCTGCAATTATGTACTAATAAATATTTAAAGAAAATATACACCATTACCATGTTGAGGCCCTAAAAAAGAAATAAACCATCTTAATTACTCAGTGTGTGTGTGTGTGTGATGGTAAATAAATCCATATAGTTTAAACTGTTGCTCACCAATGGTTATGAATAATTGGAAAATAAAGAATAGGAGAAGAAAAATAGTAATTTGAAGAATAAAGGAGATAAAAGGTGATAAAAGATGGCTGGAAGGGTGTGACTTTACGGCTAGTAGACCAAACTGGAAAAGACTTTCATACTTTGTTACTGTAGTGTGGAATTGGGACAGGCCAAGAGGAGGAACGGCATTGCCGGATTAGGTGTGCCCAGTTTCCCTTTCAGTTGTATTAGCCCCATAAGTCTTTCCACTTCTGCAGAGGTGACTTGAGGCAAGGGCCATGAACAGCCTGTGATGCATTCAGCGATATCCTGGTAGAGCCCAGGAATGAGCCTTGACCTTTTCTCTTGTTAACCAACTACCTGTTTAAAGTTGATCGGGCAGTTATTACATCATTCTGCAGCTGCCTGAGTGTTCGCATATTTGTGTTCCTTACCTCGTTTGCAGTGTCCAAGACCCAGTTACCTCTTCAGGGCCCGAGCAGTTCATCCTCATGTTTCCCTCTGAATCTTTGGTTGTCATCAGTACGGCTTAAATGCTGGTAGATACCATCTTTGCCTCAGAGTCTGTCCTCCCTCGGTGACTCCAAGGAGAAAGCCTCCGTTCAGAATGGAGCTCATCTGAGGAGGATGCAGTAAAGTGGATTATGGAGAACCTACAGCAGCCCTCAGTAACTGCACTCTACTTCAAAGACCATTTGCCCACCAAGCCGTCCTTTCACACATGGCCTCGCATCTGAAGATTACGCTCCCCTAGAATATTCTGAAGTGGTTACTGAAGAATCTTGTGAAGTCAAGACACAAAGAGCCATTCTGTTCTCAGAAATGCCTACATTTATACTACTGAGAGTCTCACACTTATATATTATATCTCCTGCTCTCTATCCTGCTGATTTCAATCTGGCGGGACTGCCACATGTCTTTGTACTCTGCACCGCACATGTGCATATGGTGCATGCTAAATATAAATGCTCTTGGCAGGATCCTTTTTTCCTCTTCCTTTGTTTCTGAAAATGTAGTGAAGAAAATGTGTAATGTGCCTCTCCAAAACGAGACTTTCAGGAAGTGAAATTTTCTTGACAACAAGCCACATATTTTATATATCATTTCAGCGTGTGGCAGTAGTGACTGTCTGCTGTTTGTCTGGTTAAGTTGGCGCTGCTGAGCTGATCTAGTCTGTATCCTCTCTTCAACAGAAGTCAGGTACACTTCTGCATTGCTGAATGATTTGACTGGCTTTCTAGGGGCTGGTTTTCCTTCCACTGAGGGAGAAGTCAAAATAGGCCAGTTTGTGCTACAGTAACAAGCGACACAAAGCTCTTGGTGGAGAACACACTTTACATTTCTGTTTTCTGTTCATGAACCAGGAAATAAGGTGGCTCTGCTCATCACAGTCAGCACAGGCCAGGCTGAATGGCAGCGGTGTCAATCACCACTGCAGCTATGGATTGAGGATGAGAGAAGTCACCATCTGGCTGTGTTGGCTTCCCCCGGAAGTAATAGACATCCTTTTGACTCTTTTGGGCACAGCAAGTCTTGCACCATACTCAACTTTAAAGAGAAGAAAAGTGTTTCTTACCATGGTCTTGAAAGGCAGAGTGTTTGAACTATTTTGCTCCTATCACCAATGACTACTACATCTCCTGCCAGAAATAGAGTACTAAAAAGTTTCTCATTCAAATGCTGAGGTTCCCAGGTACTTTCTAAATGCACTTATGATGCTGTTGAGGGAAAGCAGCAAGTTGGCCTAGGGTTAAAAGCATTCTTTAAGGCTATCTTATAGAGGAGTGTCATATGCAGACTGTACTTAGATTCTTAAAGAAGTATTGTGTCTTGGGGATCCTTGGGCTGAGGATGCAAGAGCACATTGTTTGGTGCTCTGCTTTCAGCCCCCGGAGCTAGGCTGTGGTCACACAAGCAGTATAAGGCCCAGAGTGGAATAAGAAGCAATAGGCTGCAGTTGGAGCCGTTCTAGAGCTGGCTGGCTTCCTGCTTTCTCCATCAGCCTTCTTAGGATCCTGTCGGCCTTGCTCCTGCCAGCTCAGCCTACTCTGATTTCTGCAGGTGGCAGAGACCTCAGCGAAGCTGTGATCACAGGGAGAGTGCTTTGTGAGATCTTGAGGGTAGGGGAAAGTTCCAGGGCCACTTAACAGGTGAAGAAGAATCATGACTGTGTCCTCCGGCTTCAAGGGTGTCACATCTCTGTCCTGATGTCACTGAGCACAAGCAAAACCCACAGGAGGAATTCTGACTTGGAGGACAGTTGTGGGGCTTTTGCTGGGTGACACTGATCATAGCTGGCAGGGACCTCTGGCTGAGAGGCTGCTGTATGCTGCTGCGTCTCGTCACCTGATCCAGACAGATGACACCTGTACTGGAGGAGGAGAGTGAAAGAGAAGAGCAACGTGGTTCTCTGGAGAAACCGGGCAGCAGTAACAAGACTGATTCTGCTGTCCATGCCGGCTTGACACAACGGGAAGCTCAGCAATTTTTAGCAGGATTCTGCTAATGAATGTGGAACCAGGGGACTGGCAGCTCCATTTCCTCTGGTATTAACATTTTTTACTTTATTTTAATGAGGAAAATGAGATTCTTCTCAGTTTCCTATCACGGCACGCGGTTTGGGAGGGTATGACATTTAACAACAGTGCCTTGAAAAATATTAAGCATTATACAAATATGAGGAATTGTTGCTATTATTATTCTGATGGAGTGCACATGCAGCTTCGAGTGAGCCCTAATATTGAGGGGATATTTAAGGGATTAGGAAGGACTCTGTAACTATTGGGTAGTGACTCGGGATGGCCTTCATGGAAAGGGCCAACTAATCTGGCCATATTAAATCCAGCTTGAGAAGCCAAACACCCAAACTCTGTGTCAATACACTGCAAACGCAGACATAAATTGTAAAACTTGATCATCTCACATTAGATGCAACGCTTTAGTGAAAGCCGTCAGACTATTAACTCAAATTTGAGGCTGTTACTTGATTATTTTCTGGATAAAAGAAAGAAATGGGTTTGGAAGGGAGGAGTGGTCCCACATTTCTTAATGTAGAGATTCAACCAAATAAAATGGGGAAGGAAAAGTCGATATATACAGTGGATGTGAGGGAGAATCCGGGTGGGTCTGGAGAAAGTGATATGAAAAGGCTTAAATCACACTCCAAAGTCTTTCAGAAACTATAGTTAAACTTCATTAATGTGGATAAATTGAAGGTTAATGTCAATGTAGATTAATAAAAATATGAATCACAGGCTATTTAAAAAGATATTCACTGGTATAGTTATTGAGCACAGAGAATTGCAAAATGAAGGGGTAGGAGAGTAAAGCCAAATATGGATTCATCCAAGCTGGCTTCATTAACCTAATTATTGTCCTAATTATCCTAATCATTGCATGCAAATGATCAGCATCATTTGGCGTAGTCTGTAAAACAGCTCTTTCTTTAAAATAGGGCTACTATTTGCTGTATGTTTAAAAAGTTAACTTACTTAGCAAGTCCTGTTGTATTGTTCAGGAGAAAATTTTGGCCATCTCAAGAAAGCAATCCCCTCAGTTTCTGATGTGCTCAGAGGGATGGGACATGTCAGGAAGCTGTGACAGTGTCTCCATGTGCTCCTCTGTCTTGTTCTGTGTGCAGCACACAGAAGATTCATAGCTTTTTGAGGAAGCCGTGACCACCCATTATTCATATTTGCATTAAAATTTCTTTGTGCCAAGCACAGTGGTATGTGCCTATGCTACTCAGGAGGCTGAGTCAGGAAGATCACAGGTTCAAGGAATCCTGGGCAACTTAGTGAGACCCTATATAAAAAAATAAAGAATGGATGGGGATCCAGTTCCATGGTAGAGTACTTGCCTAGCATGCGTGATGCCCTGGGCTCAATCTCAAGTACCACAAAAAGCCAAACCAAACTTACTATTCCCTTACCTACATCAGGTGGAGCACTTAGTAGACAACACAATGAAACAAGGTAGACCTTTGTCTCATTGGTATTCATTACCCCCCTTCCTTTCAGTATTTTAGTTGGAATTTAGCTTAGTGGTTCTGGTTCCTGCCTTGCAAGAGCAAAGTTATGAGTTTGATTCTTGGTACTAAAAAAAAAAAAGAAATCCAATAACTTTCTCTTAAGCAGGTGCACAATGAAATCTCAAGTCCATCAAAAGAAAGGTTCGGGAGGCCAGGGATTTAGCTTAGTGGTTCCGGTGCCTATTTTGTAAGCACAAGAGCCCAGGTTTGATCCACGGTAACCACATACAATACTGGGCATGGAGACTCACCACAGCAGCAATCAGTACCACATACCACAGTGCCGGGCATGGTGGCTCATGCCTGTAATCCCAGCACTCGGGAGGCAGAGGCAGGAGGATTGCTGTGATGTGAGTTTGAGGCTGAACTCAGGGCCAGCCTGAACTACAAAGTGAGACCCTGTCTCAAAAAAAAAAAAAAAAAAAAAAAAAAAAGAGAGAGAGAGAGAAAGGTTCAGGGAGATTTTATTTTTTCTGTTGGCCTGTAGGATATCTGTGCTGTAGTAATGCCTTCTGGCAACAGTTAGCGACCACCACAGCAAGACAGGAAGTTAAAATGATAAAACAAACCTGTACAAGCAATGACCTAATACCCTATTAGTCTGGCAGGTTACTTCAACCCGTCTTGTGCTCTTTTCAACAGTCTCATCATGAGACTCTGACAAATTCCACAAAGGTAGAATGTTTGCGTGAAATGAAAAATTTTTATGGAGAGAAAATCTAAACAAGCCATCTAGCTGTGCTTGCTCTTTACTAAAACTTAAAAACTACGAACTTTGCATGTCACAGGCCTGGGCAAAACATTTATTTTTCTACTAGCTTCGCTATAGATAACATCTCAGATATGTAGATATGATGACAGTTGCCTAGGTTACTTCTTGGGGGCCTGTAGGCTGCTTTTGTTGAAAGCAGACTACTTAGTCCTGCAAATATCTAATGGGTGACTAAAACAGGATAAAAGCTGAGCATACCTATCTTCATACTGAATCTATCCCCAGATTCTACTCTGTTCTGCACCTAGATGTATTGATCATTTAAAATTATTTTGTTCAAAACTACAGTAGGAGGCTGTTACGGTTAAGCCCTAAGATAGCTCTCAAAACCTCATGTGTTTGGAGGGTCATTGGATTATGGGGGCTGTAGAGCTGCCTTGCTGTTAGGATGTGGGGTCTGTTGGGAAGATGTGGGAACATAACTTGGAGGAGTGTGCTTGTGTCCACTCCGGCTTCACTGTTCTTTCTGCCTTCTGACCATCATGACGTACGCAGTACTCATCTGCTAGTTTCTGTGTGAAGCTGACTGACCATGGACTAAAACTTCTGCAACAGTGAGTCAAAATAAATCTCTCTTCGTTTAAGTTACAAATGTCAGGCATTTGAGACAGTGACTACGAAAGGAGTTGATTTTGTTCATTGCCCTTTGAATCTGGTATGGTGTTTTCTTTTTCTTTCCCAATCTCCTCTTTGTTCTCACCCCAGAGCTTCAGAATCTACAAAAGAACACAAACATTTGAAGTCCTTCAGACATATCGTTGAGCCAAGACATCTTGTGCAGGATGATGGCACTAAATACCTAAAAATTCATCAGCTCCTAGGACAAGTGGTCCAAGTCCACCACAAAAAGAAACAACATTTGGAATAGTGCCCCTGGTCAGTGGAAATGGCCAGGCTTTAGCTCACCCCAGCAAATCAATGGAAACTTTGGTGCCTTTGTTCTCTGGGTAGGCCACTCCTCTCTCACACTACTGCTGACTCCCTTTAGCAGAAGCCTCGATTCACCTGACACCTCCCCTAAAGTTTTCTATGTGCTTGAAATATTTGACCCAGTCTAATTTTTACTATCTCTGAGTTGAAAGATCTCATCATCTGATATTGTAAGCACATGATTGCTTAAGAATGAACCAACATATGTATTAGCTGATAAATCTACAAGAAGGTAATAGTGGTAGTAGATTAATGTGTTGGGAGTTTTAATACAGAGTAACCCTTAACCCTGTAGGAATGAATTCTGTTTTGAATTCATGCTCTGAAACAGACAGGTGAATATCTTCATTCTAGGTAGGTGATTGTTAAGTCTGCTTACCTGGGTGCAACTTAGTCTAAAAATAATAGCAACAGCAGCCTATACTATCTGTTATCAACTACCTATCATATGTTGAATGTGTAGTGAATTAACATTTCATGTGATCATCAACTACTTGAAGCTATTGTCTTTTATAAAGAAGGACATCTATGCTGAGGAAAGTCAATTACAGACCTGAGCTGCACAACAATATTTTGGTCAATGTGGGACTGTATGTGTGAAGGTGGTTGCATATGACAGTTACACCTAGTGGCATCATAACCATCTCAGTTGTTTTAAGACACTCTGCAATGTTCTCACTATGACAAAATCACCTTATGACCTCCTTCTCAGAACATGGTGGTGTCCTTAAGTACATAGTAAGAGTATTTGCCCATGGTCAGACAAGTGGAGGTTTTAAAGAGCCAAGTTCTGACTGATTCTAAATCAGAGTTCTTTCTACACCTTTATTCTATCTATATTTTCTATAATTGGAACTTAAATGCAGTTCTAACAAGCACACCTTTAGCCTGTACCATTTGAGATCCCAAATGGAATCCCAACTACTCTGACTCCAGATAATCATTATCATCAACAACTACCATCTGTTGAGTGCTTATTACAGGCAAGGCACTAAGTTCTTCTAAAATAAACAGGTGTTCATATAGACTTCAAAATCCAGTGAGGTCCTGGAACTCTATTCCATGTAATGTCTTTTTTTAAAATTCCATGTAATTTCTTCCCTCTCTGTGAATTCTCGTCATTAAGCCAACATTATTTTCATATGGGCAGATTTGGAAATCAGAAACAAATTCCTGCTCAGGTGATACAGAACTGTACTATGGTCCTTGTTACAAAAGTGTCTGTAGTTCACTTGAAGACAACATTTATGCTTATAAATAAAAACAATGTAAAGATGTTTATTACATATCCAAAGTAGGTGTACAGACAATAAATACAAGCAGAGTTCAGAAAAGAGAGAAATCAATCAACTATAGCTAAGCTGGGTCTACAAAATGAGAGGGACTTAATAAATGTAGAAGGACAGTGATGGTAAGAATGCAACGAGGGGGCTGGGGATTTAGCTCAGTGGTACCATACTGACCTGGCAAGCACAAGGGCCAAGTTCGATCTCCAGTACCACCAAAGCAACAACAAAAGGAATTAAGGAGGACAGAAGACAGTGAATGTCCATATTCTCTGGACACATTCTTAAACTTTCTATTTTAAGCTTGGCAACAAATAGCTACTATACAATTCTTTGTGCTTTAAATCACCTTTGATATAAACCTTTGTATACTTGATTTATAAAAAGAAGGTAAAATTTTCCCAGCCTGTGGGACTTGCAGTTGTTAGAGACTGAAGGTTTAATGCTATGGTTAGCTGGATCAAAAGACTGGATGGCACTCTCACTAGTATGTTAATAGTAACACATCGACATAAACAGATACAATGACAATCCTTAAGTTAAAATACTTATTAGAATACACCATTATACATTCCAGCTATTTTCTGACTATCTGCAGTATTCAGTAAGATGTTGGTACTTCCTTTTTGAAAGAATTGCCTCTATTTTCTTCTTTGCTATGTCAGTGGGGGGCTGGCCTGGAACAAGCCAGTAGAGTGGGTCTTCCAAATTCATTTCTCTGTTTTAAAGGAAGTACTTTAAATAAGTTATCATGTCTTTTGTCACTGATAATAAAGACATTTTCTGGGAGTTACAGGGCCTACTGTTTGAATTCAGCCTTTCTAAATGTTTGCCCTGTGGGACATTGACCTCAGGACCCATTTCACAGTCAACAGGTTGCATGCTGACTTAACTTTGAGAAATGTCCTTCACTTCACTTCAACTACAATATACAGTAGAATATGCACAGATTCTGGCAAGTCCTAATGTAAGGAAACTTTTCTTAAATTACTTTCCTGAAAATACTGGATCACAAAAAATCCCTATCCACCCTTTCCTTTAAAATCACCATTATAGACACCCATTACACTCAAGGGGCAGCCAAAAATATGAAACTGTACCAGCTATTTTGGTAGGGAAATATATAAGAAATAGGGTAATGAGTGTCACGGAATTAAAAATATGGAAGAGAGCACTGATGTATTCAGAGATAATGACTTCGGGATTGAGATGATTGGCGTTGTCAGAATCCAAGCATTTTGAAGAAGGCCCTGCAGAGCAGAAATGCCCCTCTGATCAGGACATGTTGCCCACCTACTGCTTTGGATCCAGCCCTTGTAGGTAAACTTGCTAAGCTTCCACTGACTTTCAAGGGTCCAAAGGAGGGGATGGTGTGGAGCTGGAGTTTAGATTTTAGGTGGTAGCTCTGGCGTAGCTCCATGGGCTTGGATGAGGCTGGAAGTGTGGAGATGTTATTGGATTCTAGGGTGCGGGAGTTTCCTTTTAGAGGTGATATCTAGGTCTTTTCTGTCCTGAACAAGAACTGAACAAAAGAAGCATAAACAATGGCAAAGTTTCATATTTATTAAAAGTAAAAAAAGTAGAATAGGGGGGAAATGGGCTCTGAAGAATGAGTTTGGGATGAGTAAAAAAAGAGACAGAATAAACTGAAAATAAAAATACACCCTGGAATATAGAATGAGTTATCACAGGAGGTACGATGGTGAGCTCTTAATGGCATCTATCTCTTTTTCCTGTTCCCATGTTTACCTTACACCTAGGTCATCCTATCAAAAGCCTGATCAAGTCCATATGCAGGGTTCTGAGAACTGTTCTGCACATGTATTCTGGGACCATACCTTCTGGGATTTCTTTTTGTGCCTTCCTTCCCAGCCAGTTTTAGATACTCCTTGGCTTCTTATCTTTCCCCTGAGAAATCCCCATAATCTTTATGAGGTGTTAAGGTCTCTGTCTTCAATAATGTCTTCCAGCTGGGGATAACGTGCTATCCAACTACCTTGGGCATTGTGGATCACTGGATGGACTAAGAGAAAAACTGTTAGGAGACAAGAAAAGAATTAGTGACTATAGACTGCCTGTTTGATGGGAAAAATAAAGTTTACAATTATCCCAAATATGAGGAGCAGGGCAGATTTCCTATTCTTCCTGTGGAGAAGAACATTTGTCAGAGAGGCATATTAGATTAATAATCAAAAGCCTGACAGTCATGGCTTTAGCAAGATCCTGTTTTCTTACTAGCAGTGCTGGGGTCTTGCTTTTTGAAGAGAAATCTCAAGTCTTCTGGAGTATCACAAGAGTAACTTTTTCTTTCTGGGTGTTCTTTTTTTTTTTTTCCAGACAGTTCAAATGGAACTGGTTTTAGTCTAGAATAATGAATCCAGTTATGTATCTCTGTCACCTTTACTGTACTGAGTATGTCAAGGGCCATTGAAAAGGAACCTTTTCATTCTGATTTTAATTGGGCTGTGGGAGTCCCTTGTTTCCAAGGTTTTATGAACACTTGGTCTCCAGGGCAGACACTAGGGGGTCTCACTGGTCCAAGAGCTCTGTCCAAATGTTCCCATACATTTGGATGGCCTGTTAATAAGATATTGTAAAAGTTTAGTGGTCTGTGGGTCGACTACCATATCAGAGGATAGCATTGGCCTCCAAATAACACTTCAGATTGTCTCAAATTTAGCCAAAATTTAGCCCAGTTAGGGGCATGTTTCAAATATTCATGAGAAGTATTGACAGTAATGGAAAACAGGACTCAGATATCTCTTGACAAAGTTTTGCCAGAGCTTGCCTCAGTTCTGATTGACTCTCTCGATCTCTTTTAGAAGACTGAGTTCTCCATATAGAATGGAGACGGTACTTTACTCCTAATACCTTTGCTACTCCCCGAGTCATTTGAGATATAAAAGAAGGCCCCTTGTCACTTTGAAAGGATTAGGATAGTTCAAATCGGGATGATTTCTTTAAATGTTGCCTCCATAATCTTTTTTTGAACAGGTAGAAAAGGCTGAAAAGGTGTCAATTAGGACCAATATCTGTTTAAATCCCCCACATAGTGGCATGTGGGTAAAGTCTAATTTCCAGTCCTCTCCAGGGTATATCCTTCTGTCCTGTACAGGTCCTAACAATGTGTTTTGGGCTTATCTGGATTATTGTAGGCACAGGTTAGGCAAGCTTTGCAGATATGTCAGGTAGTTGCCACTAATTCTAGTGCTATGAAAACTCAAGTGGACATTTCCAATGTAGCATCTCTTCCTATATGGAAGATTTTTTTTTATATACATATAGCTTTCCACTGTGTCACTTGAGAAAGGAACAGTTTGTTTTCTAAATACCATGTGTTTAATTTCCCTTATACTAAGGCCCATTTATCTTTGTTAGGAGAATAGGCTGGTTTTAATGCTTCTTCAAGAACTGAGAATAAGGCTGGCATCTTGAGGGGAATGTCAGGGTACCCTTTTTGTTTCCGTATTGGCCTTTTGATTTCCCAAGAAGACTTCAGACGTGTCTATTTGGTACCGCTTACGGTGCATGACCAACCTGCTTGGCAAGAAGGACTATACAATTTATAGATGATTGCTTATTATTTAGTAAGTTCCTTTTTCCAGATTGCCCCATGAATATGTAGCACTAGAAAAATATATTTGGAGTCTGTATAGATATTTAGCTTTTTCTTCATATCAATGACCAAATAAGAGGTATATGGCTCTATTTTTTGAGCAGAGGTTCTTAGGAGAAAAGGTGTAGCTTCAATGACCTGTTACAAGCTAACAGTTATACAACCTGCCTTTCGATAGTCCTTATTGAAAAAAGTACATTCACCAGTGAATCATACTTCCCCAAGGTCTTGGAGGGGCAAGTCATTGATGTCCTGCCTTTTGCTTATGTCTAGGAGATCACTTGTTCATGAGAGTGGCTAACTTCTGGGACTGTAGTTATCAAAGAGGCAGAATTATGAGTAGTGCAGATTTTTATTATAATTTAAAGATTGTCTGACAGCATGGCCTGAGATTTGGAAAGTCATTTCCCTGTTAACTAAAAGTAATTTTTTGTCTCCAGCGTAGCCCTCATCTGATGGGGAGTGCGGACTTCTAATCTTTGTTCTAAAGGTAATTTTGTAGCTTCCTCTGTTAGAATAGCTGCAGCAGCCATTAGGCAGGGCAGGCATCCGACAGGCACCTTATCCAACTTTTTCAAAAATTTATCACTGGGCTGGGTTCTTGTTTATTTGGTTTAAGACCCTTAAAGCAATTCCTCTCTTTTCTGATATAGAGAGGAAGAAGAGTTTTCTTCAGACAGTATTCCCATTGCTGGGGGCTGATTAAGAGTATGTTTTCTTTCTCTGAAGTCATTGCCAATCACTGTTTCCACTCTGGATACACAGACTCAAGGGTTTTGACACCCCTACAGGAAGACTTTGCCATTGTCCTCAGTTAAGTGTCCAGATTCTATAGAAATCAGCCATTCCCAGGAAGGAATGAAGTTATTGTTTGGTGACAGGCCAAGATAGCCTGGATCTGGTTTCTAGCCAACTGTTGTTTCCCAGGTATAAGAACATATCAAAAATATTGAAGTTTTTGGAAGAATGTCTGAGCTTTTTTCCTTAGAGCTTATATGTCCTTTTTTAGCTAGAAAGTTGAGAGATTGTATAGCATGATAGTTGAGTAACTTTGAAGTTGGGCTACAAATTAGGATATAATTAACTACATACTGTAGGACAGTTCCCTGTTTAAACTCTAAACTCCATAAGTCTTCTGCTAGTGCCAAAACAAAAAGGTGATGATTGTCTCTAAGTACTTGTGGAGAAACTGTCCAAGTACATTGCTGCTTCTCTCGAAAGATTTTCCCCTTCAGAGGCAAACACGTGGAGAAATGGAAGAAAAAAAAATAAGTCTTCTGAATTTTAGATTGAAGACTAATTATTGTTCCTTAGAATTTGGGAGGGGATTACATATAGATCTGCCACCAGAGGTAAGATTGGGATGAAAGATTCAACAATGAGGCAGACGTGTTCACCTCATATTCTTCTGTGAGTTTCTCTGTAGGGAGAACAGGAGTGTTGCAAGAGGTCTGACAATGTTACAGAAGGCTACATTTGAAAGCAGGAGTAAAGAATTCCTGGTTAGCGGGTCTCCTCAACCTTAACGTTACTATAAATCTAGAGGAAGGTTTTCTAGAGAAGAAATTCAAAACTGAATGAGCTATCATTGTGTCAGTAAATAATCAAACTGGCTCACCCATGACATTTAGGTTTACCTAGGGTTCCTCACAGGAGATGGAATGTCCACAGAGAGCAGGATTTTAGGTTTCCCTGGGACTCTGCAATCATCAGAGCAGAAAATGAAAGTTTTGACTAGATTAGAGCATCTCTGGGAGTGATGATAGAGAACCCTTCGATACTGTGACTTAGGCATATTGGTTACTTTACACTCAGCACTAGGCCTAGTGGGTAGCTTGGTGCAGTTGCCTGACCAGTACAAAAAAAAAAAAAAAAAAAAAAAAGACAAAGGAAAAAAGGTAAATAAAAATGATGTGCAGCCGAACCAAAATGGCGTCCAGCCGTGTGACAAGACAAGATGGCGTCCAGCCATGTGAAATGATTAAATCAGCCTGGACTAAGCGCTCTGCGGAAGAAATGGCCTTCCACTGGAAGAGCACAGAGAGGACCCCAAGCTCAAAAGGAGCAAATTTGGGAGGCAAAAACTAAGCTAATTTTCTAAAAGAGGGCCAAAACACCTTGGAGAACAGAAATGTGAAGAAAAAGCGCTCACTAAAAGGTTCTATCGCTACTCAGTTCTTATGGGTAGAGTTACTAAAAAGTTTGTTTAGAAACATTTGAAAATTTACTAGGGAAAATTTTGTATTTTGAACTGCATGGTGTAACTTTCTTCATAGTTAAATAGAACGTCGATCGTTCAGACTGTATTTGAGCCCAGTTATTCAGAGGATGAAGTGGAGAGTTACCCTTGAGTGAAAGCTGTGAAAATAGCCACTGTTCAAAGTTTTTTTATGGCACAGTTTTTTGCAGTTGTTTTAGATGGAAATTAACAATTATTAAGTACATGTAAAAATCTAGTATCTACCTGAATTCTTCAAAGATCAGTTCTAAGCTAGAAATTTCCTCTGGGAGCATTATTGATCCAGGAAATTTGACTAACACACTTTGCAGAGCAGAGGTGGTTGTTTTCTTGCTGTAGGAGGATAGCAAAGACTATGATGCATCCCTCTGGGTGTTTTAATGAAAAGTTCAAGAAAAGTGTGACCCTCCCAAGCACACCTGGAGATTCCACAGTGTTCAAACTTTATTCCAGGGAGTAACACATGCCTCAACTTGTTTAGCTGGAGGGCCAGCAACCAAGGGAGTGAGCAGAAAAGGTATAATGAGATCACAGAACTTGGTTTCAGCTGTAACTAGCAGCGCTCTGGCCCCTGTGGAGAGTAATTTGCATCTTAATGCACTTCACCTGAGTGGGTGGCCCTGCCTTTTAAAATGGATCTCAGTGATTACCATGAGTGTGCCACCTTCTTCTGTCCACACAGGGTAAATGGGACACTGTTCTCTCCACTGGAAACTACTAGTGCCCAGTATCATACTTTTTCAGACATAGACAGTGTCTTTTTAGTGGTGAATATAAAGTTTTAGCAATAGTCAGGTCATCTCATTGGTCATATAGATCTTCTGTTGTGGGCTTTGAGTTGTAAAACAACTTTCTTGTAGACTTTTTACATAGGAGTATGGAAATGTGGTGTAAAGAACCAAGGGGAAAATTAGAGCAATGCAGCCTCTGAAATGACACTTTACCCAAAATGGCATCTGGGTATTGGAGACCCACTCGCCATGTAAAATGAAGTTTCAAGAATGAAGGTGAGAGGATTTTGAACACAAAGATGATATGGAAATTGAATCTGAGTATATCCTTTGCTGACTTTGGAAACCCTATTCACCTTCCACTAGAACTTCAGTTCACCTGAAGTGCCAGGTACTGCTCTGAGTTTAGAGGCCTACTGTCCTGAGGAAACTCTGCCTCCAGTGGAGCTGTGGTTTTGCTGATGCTCCTGGCTTAGACCAGTACACACTGAAAACCAAGCTAGAGTGGCCCCTGCTCAAGGTCGCTCACATCTTACGTGTGGAGTACATTCACAGCCTGAAGTAACCTCACTGTCTCCTCACTCCCTATCTCTTACACAGTCAGTAGACACTTGCTTAATAAACATCTATTGTAGCGTATACTTTAACCTCTTTTCCTGGGACTCTAACACTCTGGTTTTAGGATTATGTGTGTCAGAGCTAATGACCCCTGTGCAAAATCTAGAATGAAGTCAAGAACCAAGTCAGAAGAGAGTGTTTCACGTGTGCCTGTCACATAGCAGATTCTTCATAAGCACAAATGACGTATGATGACTCAACTTCCAGTTTGGCTTCACAGTAATGTGAAGGTGAGACACATTCACTGCACATTTTACACTAGCTTTTGAATTTCAGTCTCTTTCTGGCTGTAATATGCAGTGCGATGCTGGGCAGCAGGAAGAGGAGATGCAACTCTAATCTATAGTATACTAAGATGCCAGTGTTTTTCGGATGTAGGTATTCAATAAGTTATATGAACTGTTAAATATTTTATCATAAAATAGGTTTTTGTTAGATGATTTTGCCCAAGTATAGACTGATATAACTGTTCTGAGAGGTTTAAGATACACTAAGTCATGATGTTTGGTAGATGTTAATAGAAATTCAACATTCTATTTTGAATTTCAGAGGAAATCACAGAAACCTAAGGTCTTTCACTATAAGTTGTAAGCTAAGGAGCATCTGTATTGCTACCACCAAAGGTACAGGTTGGCCATGGTAAATGAGCAGGGCTTTGTAGTGGCTGAATAATGTGAATAATCAAAATGATTCTGATGACCTTCCTGGTATATCAGACTCGGCAGTCTGAACTTCCTCACTGAATTCCACTGAATGACTCTGGTCCAAATCCTTGCATTTCTTCTAGGAACTGACTTGGAGCTCAGTGACCTCCTGATCTTACACCACAGCTCTGCTCTTGACTAGGGGAGTCTGGGTGTGGTCAGAAGCATCCAGATTTGGAAAGAAGCTCTATATCAAAGTTTCTTCCAGCTGTTCAACTGTGAGTTCTTATCAACCATTGCACCACTTTCTCAGGCACTTAGGCAAAATATTTATGTCCTTGAGGATTTCCAAGGTGGAAATAAAAAAAGAGCCGCCTATTTTGAAACTGTAATGTCTTATTTTGAGAAGTATTTTTTCCTTCATTCTCCAATCATAAGTTTCTTTGAGGGTATCCAGTGCTTTGCCATGTTTCAGAAAAGAAATTTATTTCAAGAAATGATGTATTGTATTTTCTCATTCATTTGTTCAGGGATGAACCTGGGTTTTTTCCCCCTCTCTGCTTTTATCCTTTCTGTGGCTGTTGGATTAACAATCCATTGAGCATCTATAGTGTTTGTGGCCCTGTGCTGAGTTTAAATGCAATGATGAACAAGACAAAGTCTTTGCCCCGATGCAGGGGAGAACAGATGATAAACTGCCATGGTGTGTTTCATGGACCAAAGACTGAGTGTTGGAAATGGGTATGGCTCCTGCTATGATGAAATGAAAAGGTTTCCTGTGGCGGTAAAAATGATTAATTCTGGAATATAAGAAGTAAGTAATTCTGTGAGGATAAGAAGCAATGAAGCTTTTCCAGGGGGAAGCAAATACAGAGGGTAAGGGAAATACTGTGCTTCTGGAAAGCACAGCTCTACTCTCCTATAAAAGCTCTTGTGCAAGCTCGTGTGACAAGAGAAAGCTGGAAAGCAGTTTCTGGTCACCTCCAAATGCTTGTGGAAGTAACTCCCATTACTCACAGATGGATGGGCCCTCGACATTCTGTATACAGTCTAGGAACTGGGTGATTTTATTAAAATTTCCCCCTATAGTCAAATTTTTCCAGAACTAAAAATAACAGATTGGCAATCTACCCACATGTGTTCTTGTGTAGCATCCAAGGACACCACAATAGCATGATGGTTAATAGTGTGAGCTGTCTCAGTTCTTTGATGGGTTGTGCTATAAAAGTGAAGCAAATTTCATTGTGGTGAAATGCTTAGAAAAGGGAGCATTATTTCCAGTCTCACTCTGTACTAACACTTTTCTGTTTTTCAATTTTCTTTTCTTTCATGCATGGATCAGCATGAGCTACATACCCTATTAGAAAGAGAACCTCTGTTGGCTTGTTACTGTCATAAGAAAGGGAGAGCTGGGGAAGGAGGGGATGGACAGTCATCTCCATCTTGGGACATAGGCTAGTCCAAGGAGTAGTATATATGGAATATTTTGTACCAGACAGAACTTAGAGCTTGTTCTGAAGTAGCCAACTTCTCTGTGGCTCCTGTGTCACAAGGTTTCAAGGCCATGAACAAAAATTCAATCAACATAGATCATTGTTACCATAATATGTTCCCACAAATATACTATAATCTCTGGAGAGCTAACCTGGGCAACACAGTAATCTCTTATATGCTTCTTATTGCACTTTATTCCTATTCTGCCTATAAGTTATCAAGACTATACTTTCCCTTTGGTCTATTTGCTAAGTGTGGAGGCCAGCTTTTGCATTTAAGAATACCAGAGATTAAGCTGTGCGGTCTCCTTGAGGTTTTTTTCCTGGGTTTAAACCCAAACTAGTGTAGGTTTTGCTTTGTTGGAGAGTGTATTGGTTAGAGTTCTCTGGAAGAATAGAATCAAAAGAATATAATTATGCAAGAGGATTTGATAGGCCAAATCACAGGATCAGAAGGGTGAGAGGATCCACAGTGGAGAGATGGAAGACCTCAAAGCTGCTCTGTCTAAGAAGCTGGAAGCTGCAGCTGCAGGTGACTGAAGGTGTGGCTTCAGTCTGAGACTTAGGGCCCAGGAGCTCTGCAGGAAGTCTCTGGTGTGAGTCTGCATTGCTTCAGATGTCCACAGGTGATAGTAGTGACAAAAAACGCACCTTCTTAAGGAGAACGGAACTTTTCTTTTAAAATTTTTATTGGTGCGCATTTTCAGTGCAAATAATTATTTTCACTGTAGGGAGTTGGTATGTGAATGGAGCTTTTAAAATGCATTCCAGTCTCCTCCTTTGTTCCCTTCTTACTGTATCCAGGCCATTAGCCTATGGCATGGTGTCCCTATAGTTGGGAGGATCTTCCATCCTCAGTTTATTGGTGTAGATGCTAGTGATCTCTGGAAACATCCCACAGATACAACCAGAATGTGCTTTATGAATCTGGTAGGCGTTTCTTAACCCAGTTAGGTTGACACATCACAATCAATGGTTGCAATGAGAAAGGCTCAAATAGGGAGAGAGAGGCAATATTTCTATCAAAGGACCTTGGGTGGAGATGTGCTCATTTCCTCAGCCCAGGCAAGGTGGTGAAGCAGGCCCACTTCCCCATCCAACTGATGCAGACTTGCCACAATACTAAAATAGTTTGAGCTTCAGGGCCACAGTTGCTTGAGTCCCTTCAAAATAAATATTCACTGTCTCATCTAATTTTGAATTTGAAGTTTCACATTCATTTTCTTAACAAGTGTTCCCTAAATTCTGTGAGACTGAAGTTAGGAGCTGCTTTTACTTATCAATATGAATGCTATGTGAAGTCACTGAAATGCAGACTTCCTGTAGCCCTTAGGTGCTCAGAGGAAGACTGATATATGGACGTAAAATTAAAATATGTGCAACATCAGAACCAGGCAATTTTGCCATAGAAAAAGGATAATGTTGGAAAGGATAAAGAGTTGTAAAGTTAATAGAGGGAACTTCTGCACATCTCTTTATTTGAATCTCCCAATTGTTAATATGTTAGTATTCTACACATTTGCCTTATTATTTATTGACTTTCTCTCTTCACTCACACACACACACACGCTCACACACACAAACGCACACTTTCCCCTTTCAACAGACTGAGTACAGACAGCAGTCAAATAATACATTACCCTTGACCACTCCAGTGTGTGTTTCTGAAACAAAACCCATCCTCCAAAAAATGCCACAATATACTCACAAAAGGCAAGAGATTAACACTGATTTTATTGCAACACATAGTTCAGAGATCTCAATAAAATTTTACCCATTTTCACTATAATGTTCTTTACATGTTTAGAATCCAAACCAGCATCTTGTTCTGCATTTAGTTGTCACTTCTTTCAGCTTATTTCAACTCGAGACAGTTCTTGCATCTCTCCTTGCTCTTCAAGGCCTTGTTATTTTTGAAATACTCAAACCAGTTACTTAGTACAATGTCTCTCAATTTGGTTTAGTCTCATTTGTCCTCAGGATTAGATTAACATAATAAATCTTTCTGCCACGAACATCACAGAAGTGACGGCATGTACATGATGTTGATTTGCTCTATTGCTGGTGATATGAACTTTTTTCACTTGGTTTAGATGTTTGCTGCCTGCTGTAAATAAATGTTTTGTGAGGTACTTTGAGATTATGTAAACAACCTGCTTCTCATCAAATTTTTACTTACTAATTTAGCATTTGTTGTTACTTCCGGCCTAAATCACTTATGACTACGCTGGTTGCCGAATATATTAGCGTATATACTGCTGAAGTGAGCACTGCCAAATAACCAACTAACAGTTTTATAAATCTGTTATAGTTTGGGCCTAGCTGTCGCCCAGATCCTCTTGTGGTCAGAAGTGGTGTATCCTGAGGTGGCTGGAGCTAGAGTGTGTGATGCTGGAATTAAGGATGAATGATTCTCAAACCAGTCCACGGATTGGTTTGACACTGCTCTAAGCCCAGTAGTCTGGATAAGATAAAGGTGGCAGAAACATTTAACGATTCCTCTGTTGCTTCTGCTCACTTGTGGCCACCAGGAACTGTTTCTTCTCTGAAATTGCCCTCTGTCATGGGCCACTCTGTCTTCCAGCCAGCCGATGATGGACTGAACCCCTCTAAACTGTGAGCTAAATAAACCCTTTCCCCTTTAACACTGGGTGTCTGGCATTTTGTCTCAGCAACAAAAGTAACTAAAACAAATTCCATGATTTCTTCTACACTCATTAATTGCCATTACACTATAAAGTAGACTTTTTTCTTTATTTCCTCATGTCTGTATGCATTTATATTGTATGAACTCATGAAATTATATTTTAGCAAATCCATTACAATCTAATGGACCATTATTTATTTTAATGCTCAGTTTTTCCCATATGTGGCTAAGTGGGAAGCCCCATCAGTTCGACTCCTGTGTCTTTTTAACATATCCCTGTCGTTCTTTGACAATTGGTTACATTTGGAAGCACGGTATGCTAGGTTTAGCTTGTAATTTTCTTCTCTTAATCCCAGAATTAGCAATTTTCCAAATATTTTTAGTTCCTTTTTTGTTGACAATGATATCTAAAAACCAAGATCTGGGACCATTTGTTGTTATTTGTTATTGCTAGTAGAGTGCTGTTTCTAGGTTTTCTCAGTAGACAACTAGGAAGCAGATGAATGTGTATGGACTCACAGACAGCATTCACATAGTTATTTCTATGGCTTTCCATCCATGTACTGAGTTCATCCAGCTGCTTCCAATTACAGTCAGGCAGCAGTGAGATATCCTTACCCTTTTCTATGGAAAAAAGTATTTAATCTTCTCTCCTATTAACCTAAATATGCTTATTCTCTCCATTTGTTGTGTGCCACTTCTTCACCTTTGGGCAGCCCACTCTCACCTGTCTCTACCAGCAGAGCATCACCGTCCTCACCATGTACCTAGCAGAGTTCCCTGTTCCAGCCCCACCAGGGGGAACTCAGGCCAAGAGCTGTACATCTGGCTGTGCTGGCCATGCACTGGTCTGGAGTTCCCCATTGGTTTGGGCCACAGTTCATGTTTCCCTTGATGACTGAAAGCTCTTTCCTAGCCTGGCCAGGAGCCCTCTTCAGCTCCAGTGCTGTGTCTAAGAGCTGAACTTTCTGCTGCCTATCCACCCCCATGTGTGCTGTGAGAACTCCTTCTGATCATGGTGGCTCTCTGGCCAAGAGTGACCCCTTTGCCCCAGCAGCAAGCAAATGTATGCCACCCAAGCATTAAACAGGTTTAATGACTGAAACTGGTCAATAATTTGGGGGAACCTGCCAAGATGTATGCAAGAGATACTTTGCTGGCCAAGGAAGGGTGATTCAATAGTTGGAACAAAGAAATACAATGATTTTTTGTTTAATTCTTGTGTTTTTGGTTTTCTTGCCTTTTATTATAGGCAGCTGTGTCTCAGTTTGCTGGTTTACAGCTAAGCTTATTCTTGAGAGGCACTGAGGAAATACTGCAGAGCAGGTACAAGAAAGCAGGGTGGTTTCACTCCTGCCTGAGGATGTCTCCTTTAGTGACTCCTTCTCCTCTGTGACTAGTTTCTGTTAGACTGTCATGGTACTAGATTCTGCTGTGGACCTATGTTCCTGGGTTCCCTTTGTCCTTCTGTCTTCACATTGTCTTTATCTCTTCACTATCTCTTCACTGTCTTCATTTCTTCATTCTTCCCTTTTTGGTTCTTAGTTCTTTATCACCCATGTAATCAGTTCCCCGAATTACATTCTCATTGACTTACAGACATAAGCGTGGTTGATATTTTCCTAACTCAACCCCCAAAAGGGCCCAACGAGCAGAGTTTCCTTATGAACTTAAGTCTGAAGCTATTTGAGCCAATTGTCTCCTATTTGGTTATGTCTATAAATGAAACCAGTACAAAAGAAATGCAGCCAAAAGATTAAGAAAAATACCCTGATGACTTTGAATAATCACTACCTGCAGCCAGATTATCCTTGGATTTTTCAGTTATTAGAACCAACAGAACTACTTTTTGTTTCCATTTTAAGTACTACATTGGTGCTCAGGGATCCTGACTGTCAAGTTAATCACAAATTAGAAGGCATTCACTCTTGGTCCATAAAGATTCCAGTTGAATTGGCTAACAGGGCTTATCTCCTTGGTGTGATTGACTTACTTGTACTCTCAAAAGAGGACACTTTCCTATAACTTCTTCCTCTTATTGGTCTTTCTGTCCTTTAGTGTATGATTTTCCTTTTCTTTTCTGAGCTGCCACATTCTGACAGGGTCTCATATATCCACTACATCAGTGGAAGGGACAAAATAAAAAATTTATGTCATCTACATGACAGACCTGAAAAACTAGCCTCTCATTTAAATATTGCAAAAAATTGAGTTATATACTACATAAGTGACAGGAGAATGGGGCTCTTAATCTATGTGAAAGGAAATTGGATTCAAGTTGTTTTATCTCTTGCAGATGTTCAACATTATTTTTGTCAGCTAGTAGTTAAGTTGAAGAGAGACATCTTTCTCAGAATAGAAACATGAAATAATAATGTCCTCCAGCATCATCTCATCATGTTAAGCCATGAGATGGATGGCGTCCTGATGTGAAAAGATGCAAATGATACTGAGTTTTGAAGTATTTGTTGGGAGTGAAAGAGAGGCTGAAGTCTTGTTCTTCAATTTACTCTTTCTGCATGGAAAAGATAAAGAATCCCTGGGACTCTTCATTTGAACAAATATCTTAGGCCTTGGTTTCCTAAGACTTTTATTTCACACAAGAATTTAGTAAAGGATTGAATTTGTAAAAGCCCTAGAGAAACTTAGTACCAGCATGCAGTAGGACTCAGTGTCCTTGAAGGCTGTAGCTCAGGGTAGTTGCTGATACCTCCTCTGATCTCATGCTAGTTGTTAGGGATGGAGGCTCCCTGCATGTGCTGAGGCCTCTGCCTTCTCTACCCTTGTCAGTAAGTACACTAGCTTCTCTCACTCTCTGTGGTGGGTGGTTGTCTGACCTGAAGCATCACATACCTTCTACCTACAAAGTCTGTCCTACCCTTGGTTAATGCAGACGAGTCAGGCAAGTATCTTAGAGCCTCAAACCCATGGTTCTGTGGTTGGAGGGGCTGCTTGAGACAAGCTCTGTGGTATGGGAGGGATATTACAGAGCCCCCTGAGTTCTTGATAGCTTCTCCCCCGAGTGGGGCGTTTTCCTATCCCCACCTGGTCCTGTACTGCGTAAACTAGGACTAGAATCCCCATCAACATGGCTCAAAGTTCGATACCTCAGGCTACAGAGGTGAGTCCTACTCTGTCTGCTGCCACCATGAATGTTTTCCAAGAAACAGGCATAGATCAGGGTAGATGTTTCCAGGCCCTGGGCTGCCTTGCTCCCCCAACTCCTCCTGCCTATTTTTTCCATTTCCCAGAGTCATGTCAACAGGAACATGTGAGAGTGACTAATGAGAGCTCTGACGTGTGCCTCAGGACCTGGGACCCTCCCTGGACTACCTTAGAGCATGGGGACATAAAAGCCTATGAATTAAATAGTCTCTGTTCGTGTTAATTCTCCACTTCATTCACACAGTTTGAAATGTTAGTATGGCTTGATTCAGAACATATATTCTAAGAGGTATTTTTCAAAAATATTAGCTGTTACTCTTTTGCTTACAGTATGTAAAGACATTGCTCGAAGAGCTTTACATCCATTATTTAGTTCAAGCCTACAATAAACTCAGGAGGCAGGTATTAATTTAATCAATTTCCAGAAGAAAGGAGAATCTCTAAGAGGCTGATTTCTCTCTGATCACATAGAATTGGGATTCAAACTCAGGTCTATTTGATGCTTTAGCTATATTATCTTCACTCCCTTAAACAGTAGGCATATCATTTGTATTTTTCCACAATTCTTAGTATAAGGAAATCTACTATTGGTTGAATAAGTAAAATGGGTTTCTACAGTCTTTATAGAAAGGGATGCGCAAAATGTGGGAAAGAGAATCAAAAAATCCCCTAGAGGGCTGGGGATTTAGCTCAGGGGCCCAGGTTCCATCCTTGGTAACCACATACAATACTGGGTGTGGAGACTCATGCCCAGCAGCAATCAGAACCACCTACCACAGTACGGGGCATAATCCTATAATCCCAGCATTTGGGAGGCAGAGGCAGGAGGATTGCTGTAAATTCAAGGCTAAACTCAGGGCCAGCCTGAACTACAAAAGTGAGACCCTGTCTCAAAAAAAAAAAATCCCCTAGAATTCTATTTATACTTCATTGTATTACCTGCATGCACAGCATATCTTTCTCCTTTTTATTGCCATCCCAGGGGTCCAACTTAGGACCCTCCCCTCATATGTTTATCCATCCTGTTCTGAGGGCTTACATGCTGAACACTGAAATAAATTATCTTCTTTTAGATCAGGTTTCCCTAACAGCTGAGCGAAACCTGAGTGAGGAATAAAGTACTGGTCATTTAGTTGGGAGATCCAAACTCACGGCAGCAAAAGTTCGAGAAAAGTACATCGAGGCAAGAGAAGATGTAAAGGAAAGCAAAGCTACTGCCCAGACTGGTCCTTTGTGTGCTCAACAGATGTGTGGCAAGGCAAAGCGGAGCTCTTCTAGAAAGACTGTTAGGTAACTGATTATGGAGCAAAAGGTAGGATGATCTCCTACCCACACCCCTAATCTTCCTGTCTCCTTTTTTTAAAAAAATGCTGATCAATGTTTGTCTGGCTGAGAATTAATTTGCTCACATATTCTCAGTGGCCAGAACGCAAGATCCTCTGCCTTGTGATGTCACGATTTGTTCAATTCTGGAAATGGCAGGCTGACTGAGCTTCTGTGTGCATGCGGCTGGTTGGTCCACTTACCGAGAGAGGTAAAAAGGAAGAGACTTTTGAAAGGCAACGAATTAATTGGTCCACTGGAAGGCAGCAAGGCTTGAAAGGGTATCCAAAGAAGGCATGATATCTGTGGATGACGTATCTACTTATGGTGCACAGCCACCCTGATAGGTCATTATGATGTTTCTCACTTTATATCTGAGGAAATAGGCTAAGTTGCCCAAGATCTCATTCTAGTAAACAGCTAAGCCAGAGTTTGAATTCAAATCAGTTTGTTTTCAAATTCTGTCTTCTGTCCATTGTGCTGCATAAATTCTTCCATATGCTTTCAACAAAGTGTATGCAAGCAATACACAGTTCTTGGGGGAAAAAATAAAGAATAAAATAATCACGCATAATCTGTAGATACAGAAATAATCTTTAAAATGTTTTTAATGTGTCATCTTTAGTTTCTCTGTAATATTTTTACACAGCTGAGATGATAGTAAAAATACCATAGCTTGTTATATTTTTGTCATTGATCAATACAGAAAAAGTATTGTCTTACATCAGTATAAAATTGTATGTCCATAGAAGTACCTGGATATAGTATGCATAGCATATGTGGGAAGCAACAGGTCGATGATCCATTCTCTCTCTATTCTGAAGAGAAGGTCTCTTCCTGGGTTAGAATGATAGCAAATAAAAAGGTTTAATCTTGTGAAGACACTAATGGCAGACCTCCTGGTGAATAAATGCTTTTTGCTAGCAGGAGACCCCTTATCCATGGGATGCTTTTAGCAAAATGTACTTTGATGTCTAGGATTTTCTTAGGTAAACAAACCTGAGCCTCCAGATTTATGAGGCATGACTCTCAAGAAGATGTCATGGAAATGATGTAAATATCTGAGTAGAAAATGGTGATGTTTCAGAGGTTTCTGAACTAAGATTCTCCTTCTGAATAAATATGGTGGCTGAGGGCCGGGGATTTAGCTCACTGGTTCCAGCGCCAGTCTTGCAAGTGCAAGACCCTGAGTTTGATCCCCAGAAACCACATACAATACTGGGCATGGAGACTCACGCCCAGCAGCAATCAGTACCACATACCACAGTGCCAGGCGTGGTGGCCCATGCCTGTAATCCCAGCACTCGGGAGGCAGAGGCAGGAAGATTACTGTGATGTGACTTTGAGGCTGAGCTCAGGGCCAGCCTGAACTCCAAAGCGAGACCCTGTCTCGGGAAAAAAAAAAAAAAAAGAAAAAGAAAATGGTGGCTGATACCTTTCTTGAAAGAGGTCACATACTGACTCAGGTCAGAGCACTTTGCTGCAGGAAGAAAAACCAGAGAACACTGCTGGGGTCTTTACCTGTTCTTACTACACCTGCTTCCCCTCATTGTGTGCATTCTTCAAATTATTAATAAAACTGGAATCCGGACAAGGTCTCTCATATTCGTATCTTGTCAGTCTGATCTTTGATGTGTCCTTTGCTATCTCAGTTCACAACCAATTTTTTAATGGTGGAATTTTAACTATATAATAATCCTTCATAACTTTAAATACACCTGTGATACACAATTCTGATCAAATCTAGTTTTGGATGCTTCCAAAGAAGACATGCTATTCCATACTTTTTAGTGGCTACTGGAGGAAAATCTCTGTCAGAATCTCTTGTCCCAGTTCCTGTTCTTGCTACCACAGGAGTAAGAGGTGGAAAGAGGGAAGGGAGAGGAAGAAGTTGAAACAGAAGAAGGTTTCTTTTGCTGCCACTGAGCAGCCCCTCTCTTTCTTCACTCTCCAGTGTCATTATTCTCTTCAGTACTATTTCTATTCCTAGTTCTTGACCCAGAAAACCCTTTCTTGCTTCAAAGCCCTGGCCTCCTGAAGCCCTAAGAAAGCTTTTCCTGATTCTCTTAGTAATGATTTAATTCTTGCCTCAGCTACTGGGAAACATCAAGCGACTTAAGATTTCAGCAGAGAGATACATTCCTTCTGTTCCAAACTGGATCTAGTGGTTTTATAATACACCTACAATTCTTTGGTAGAGTTTAGGGGGAAAGGTCAGTGGGCTTAGAGAGGAAAAGTTCCATCTTTATATTACTAATGTCTACAAAAACTTATCATTTCTTTTGATTATAAACATAAGGCAAAAGATAAAATTACATTAGGATTGGTAGCACATGTGACAGTCACCAATAAAAATCAGTTTCTTCTATATGAATTATAATTATTACAACTATCTTGAAATATTATTTACAGTTATTACTTAGAAATTATGATAGTTCTTAGACTTGTTGTTAGATTTATGTATGCTACCACATAAACATGTTATTTAATGTGCTCAAGAAGCACATATATTATTACATTGCAAATCTGTTTAAATTTTTGTTATAATTATACATCAAAAACTAATTTTTTGGTATCTTTTAAAAATTTTTATTGATTTTGATGCATAATTATGAGAAAGGAATTCATGGCTTCACCAGATTGCCAAAAAGGTCAAAAACACTTAGAATAAGAATGCAGCCCAAAGAAGTTCACTAGTATACATTATAGGATATGTGAAATCACCATTTGAGAGCTGACCTGGTTCCTGTCTCCCAAAGATTAACATAATAGTATCACTAGATGCATAAATAAGCCATGTTCAGGCAAGCACTGACATAGCTTTGTGTGTAGGTGTAAATAACATGCCACCGTGGCCCAAGGACAGAAAATGAATCACAACCTGGTGCTCTGAGAAGATTCATAGGAGTAAGATTCATTTGAGAGAGCATCCTCCGATCCAGTAGCTAGAACACTGGCTTAAAAACAAGTTGGGCTGAGTTTTTGCCTTTCCATTCATCATTCATAATTTTAAAAATTCAAATCTTTATTGGTACGTTATATATACACATCATGATTGCACTCAACAATGAGAATTTCTAGCAGTATATGACACAACTTAATTCTAATTTTTTCCCATGCCTTTACCCACTCTACAAGCCCACCCCCTTATCATTATTCATAAATTTAAGTGTTGCACATGGTGATCTTTATCCCTATCTGATTTTCCTTCCATGAAATTTTGAATGCTGGGTGGGAAGTATCATTTAGTTTGTCAGATGTCTTACTTGTAAAGTGGAAGTTAAAACTTCTCTCTTTGCATTTCTCCCTCTAATGCCCTGAGAAATGGAAACTGACCACAGTGTACATGCAGTGTAGGTAATCCTCCCTTTCTGCCTGCCTCTCAGTCTCTCTGACGTGTGCTTTTAGGAAGCACAAATTGGCTGTCCATTCAGTTCCTTAGAAGCTGAAGAACAGTGGAAGGTAGAAGGTAGAGAGGGAGTCTGGGGAGTGCTTTGAACTGCAACAGCCAGTATAAACCCACAAGCTGTGTACAGAGTCATCTGCAGAATGGTGTAATGATGCTGTCTCCTGAGCCTTCCTCACAGAAAGTGCTCTCACTACTGCGATCTCAGCTACAGTGGTTGAGTCGCACTATCTGCTGACAGATATATATCTCATCGTAACTCATTTCACACTTCTTTGTCCCCCCCCCCCAAGAGATTCTAAAATATTGGATGAGGATTCATTATGTGTTGCTGAAAACTATTGAGGAAGGGAAGGGATTAACTATAGTCACTGAAGTAATTGTTCTCAGCCAGGCATGAGGGCACAAGCATGGGATCAGCCACTAGGGTGGCTGAGGCAGGAGTATCCTGAATTTGAGGCTAGGCTGGGCAACTTTGCAAGGACTGTCTCTGAATAAAGAGGGCTGGGACTGTAGCCTGGTGCAAGGTCTTGGGTTCAACCACCAGTACCACAAAAAGAAGAGGCTCCCCAAACCAAATCTCACTGTTTTCATTCTCCTATTATACTCTGTACCTTGCCGCTAGATTATTCACTTTAAAATAATGCTGTCCTTATTCTGTTTTTAAGAAAACTTTCAGTGAACTCACTAAGAGAAAAAAAAATTTCAGAAGTGAAGTAAAGAAGAATAATGTCTAGCAGAAGTTTCTATGGTCTAAAACTGAGGGAGAAAAGTGCTTAACAGCACAGGAAATAAAGATTGAATGCAAGAATGTGACTTAACCATATTTTTCAGCAAAGTGACATATAATTTTTAAAGAATAAACCCAGCAAGCCATTCAAAGATAACTGATAATCACAATGAATCTCTATGGATATACTGCCAAATAATAATAATTTATAATACTAAAAGTTGAATGAAGTGTGGAAGAAGAAAACAGTTTTAAAAAGACAGATGAAAAGCATACCACAAAAATAATTTTCTAGAAAACCAGAGAAAGGATACAGAGAAAATTTTCCATAAAGTCTTCAAAAGGTTATTCGTAGCAAAAATTTTAGTCATAAAAATATTTTAAGGAAGAAATAGATTCAGAGAACAATGAAAAAATAACAGGTTAAGATTGAAGGGGAACTTAGAGAAATGGAAGAAGAAAACAATATAGAGAGCATAAATATGAGTTGATAATATAGTCCTGTATAAAGTAGCAGGTTCATCTGTACTACCCAAAACGAAATGGAGAAAAACAAATACATAAAAGATTATAGACAAAGTACTGGATATGGAAGAAAAACAAAAGGGATCCAACATAAACTCATTGACATTTTTGAGAAAAAGCGTGGAACAGATGGAAGAGAAATGGTTTCAATAATATAAAAGACAACAATTCCTTGCAATAAAAACCTGAATCAGCACAATAAAGAGTAGCAGCAGGATGTAGTGAAGATTGACAGAGCACAATCAGCAAGCACCAAGCCATATCCCGAAAATGTTGCTGAATATGAGATAGAGAAAGATTTATGTGGGCATGAAAGGAAGAAATTAAATCACAAATAAGGCTTGGCCAGCTTTTCGATTTTTTCATAGCAATGCTCAGTGCCAAAAAGATGGTGAAGGAATGCCAACAAAATTCTGAAGGAGACAAAGCATCGCGAAGTAACTTATTAACCATGCAAGTTCAAGTGTAAAGACAGCACACAATCCCCACAATGCAAATGTGGAGCCGGTACAGGATATAGGAATTTTACAATTTAGATCTAAAAATGTTCCACAAAAGTCTTAAGTGCTCAGAGGTGGGGCTTTTAGGAGGTGATGAAATCATGAGGGATCTAATGGTAGTAGTGGGAAGTAATGGAATTTAGGGGGTGAAGTCTGATCAGAGGGAACGGATCATTGGTATGTGGCCTTGGCGACTGTATCTTTTTCCTGGCTCCTTCCTCTTTAGCTCTGTCTTCAACATCTCTACTGGCTATGGTGAAGTGAACAGTTTTTCTCCACTACAGCCTTCTGCACCCCTGTCTGCCTTACCACAGGTCCAAAAGCGATGGAGCCAGCTGGCCATAGACTGAATCCTTTGAAACTGTGAGCTAAAATAAACCTTTCCTCTTTTGAGTTCTTTTTCTCAAGTGTTTGTTCACAGTGAGGGAAAGCTGACTAAAACAGGAATCCTCAGAAAAAAATTACCCCAGTGGACCAAAAGATGGCTCAAAATAAATGTAATCAGTTTATGTACAATTTCAACTGGAAATATACAAATATCTTTTCCCATAATCTCTAACACTGTCTGCAAACTGTCTCAGTTAAATCTCTTCTTAAACTTTTTTTCTTTTTTTGAGACAGGGTCTCATAAAGCTCACTATGTAGCCTAGGCAAGCCTGGAACTCACAGCAATCCTCCTGCCTCTGCCTCCCAAGTGCTGGGATTACAGGCACTGTGGTATATGGTTCTAATTGCTGGTAGGCATGAGTCTGCACACCCTGCATTGTTGTATGTGGTTACTGGGAATCAAACCCTTGCCCTTGCACTGACAAGGCAAGCACTGGAACCGCTGAGCTAAATCCCCAGCCCCCTTCTTAATCTTTTAATAATATTGATCTCCTTTCATCACTTTTCCAAGAATTTCAAGTATTCAAAATCCAGTCGTGCTTTTTCCTTCTTATGTTAGGCAGCTTCCTATTACTATAACAAAATACCTGATGCAATAAAAAAGAGGAAGGTTTATTTTGGAAGTTCAGTTCATGGTTGGGTAGACCCATTACTTTTAGTCCTAAAGAGTGTGGGAGTATGCAGCAACTAATGGGGAGAGGCAGTGGCATACCAGAAAACATTCACATCACAATAGGGAAGTAAAAAAGAGATAAAGAAAGGATCGGAAGTCTCATACTTCTAAAGTTTCATGCTGCCTACTCCCAGTAACACACAACCACCCAATAGGCCCTACCTTTAAGTTTCTTCCAACTCTTAATAACACTAAATTGGGGACCTAAACTCTACCACATAGGCTTTTGGAAAGGACATATCCAAATCACAGAGCATCTTATATTCAGTTTCATTTTCATTTTCCTTCCTTCCATCCAGTCACATAAGGAAAAGATTCTTCCTCCTTCTCTCCTCTTCTTCCTTTGTACCCTTTTCCTTTCGAGACTCTTTTTCCTCTGGTGTGTTATAGTGATAAGGAAAGGCAGGAAATTAGGTGAGCATCACTTAGGTGGTCCCAAGAAGTTTTTTAGGTTGCTATTATTGCTGAGTCACTCTGTGTGACAGAGGTCCAAGTGTAGTATTCGTAACAGAGGTACATGTGAAGATTTGGGGGTCCTTCCAGGATATTCTACAATATCCAATCAAGTGTTGCTCGGGCAGCATCTATTCCAGTTCCCATTCAGTTCTTCACTCTGATGGTCTACCCCAAGGAGTATTCTGTAGTGTGTCTTTCCGGAATATTTTTGCTACTGTCATTCTCTTGCTTGGCAATATGTTCCTTAGGGTATACAGAGGTGGCTCAATGTAGTTACCTCATAGTCCCTTAACACTGAGAGAGACCAGCGATAGCTTTCACCACAGACTCTTCAGTCTTCCACTGCAGACCCTTCAGCTTTCTGATACGGACTCCCACAAGAGACTACACTGAGCTCCAGGTCTTCCAGTGGATGCTTTATGTCTCCAGTTTTGCACCTTTCACACCTGACTCTGAGGGCAGCCAATGTAAGCCAATCTTGTAAATTCTTACATATTTGAATATCTTGCATCAAATGTGTTTCTCTAGTAAACACTGGTTGATACAAGGAGTTAGGTCATAAATGACCTTAGGAAGATTGAAGAGAAATTATGTAACTTCTCCCCAAATCTTAGGAAATGTATGCATCATTTCACTTAAATATCTAGAGTATACCTGCATGTTCTGCCTTGCTTTCTTTTCCAGGTCTCTTTTTCTTGGTGTAGTTAGACTTGGCGAGGATCTCACTTCAACTCAGGGAAGAATTTCAATCCCCTGACAAAGTATCAGTTAGACCCTGGCAGCATCTTACATGGCCAGAAGTCAACAGATAACTATTAAAAATTGAATTATGTAATTAAACTTTACGATTTTAATCTATTAGTGTTCTTTTTCCTCCTTTAACTATTTTTTTAATCCTTAGGATGGTTGTGTTTAACTAGAGGAAATTTTATACTACCTTTCCCAGAGAAAATTTGGCTATGTCTGGAGACAAAATGTCTAGAGATATTTTTATTGTCACATGGAGGGATGGGAGATTTCTACTGGTGTTTAGTGAATAGGGGTTAGAGATGCAGCTAAAACGCCTACAAAGGGATTAATAGCTTTGCCAGTTAAGCTTGATCATGTCAATTTGATTGGCTTTGGGATTCCCCTAGGGAACTGGTGGAACCCACTGATGGGTGTGTCCAGTGAGTCATAGATGTGAGGGCTAGGGGTCCCTGTCTGGCCTGACCCACTTCCTCTGCTCTGTTTCCCAAAGCCATGAGATAAACAGCTTTGCTTCACCACAACCTTCTGTCGTAATGTTATTTTGCTTTGGATCCAGCCACTTATGGACTGAATCTTCTTCAAATGTGAGCCAAATTGAACTTCACTTGCTTTAAATTGTAGGCATTGTGGTGTTGTGTCCTGCAACAGGAGAGCTGACTAATACAAGAGTCCACCAGAGCGATTTGAAAAGTAATTTGAGCAACAGTCAGCAGCTGCAGAAATACTACATAATAAAAACCTTAAGAAACATTTAAAGTTAAGCAGAGCCCCCTTAGATACATCTTCCACTGAATTTTCTCCAAGGGAGTTTCATGTTTGTGAGAAGATTTAGCCTTGTATCATAGAGTTTGTTAAATATTCTTAGAACTCCAACTCTACCTTGATATTTGCTAGACCAGGGTATATAGAAACTGTACCTCTGGCTATGCAGCAAGTTTCTTGTTATAAAGTACTCATGAATACCTGAACATACTTAAAAGTTTCTCCTGTTGGGCCAGGGATTTAGCTCAGTGGTTCCAGCGCCTGTTTTGCGAGCGCAAGGACCTGGGTTCGATCCTCGGTAACCACATACAATACTGGGCATGGAGACTCACGCCCAGCAGCAATCAGTACCACATACCATAGTGCTGGGTATGGTGGCTCATGCCTGTAATCCCAGCACTCGGGAGGCAGAGGCAGGAGGATTGCTGTGATGCGAATTTGAGGCTGAGCTCAGGGCCAGCCTGAACTCAAAAGCGAGACCCTGTCTCAAAAAAAAAAAAAAGTCTCTCCTGTTAATCTATAATTGTCACTTGTTTTGCAGGCTCCCTAGTATTCTATTTGATCATAAATGGACAGAGGGAAAGGTTTCCTTCCAATAAATATAATATATATGAGAGAGATTCCTCTCCCCATGTTGTCAACAGAGAGGCATGTTTTAAATATTAAAATATGTTGACCAAAAATTAAGTCAGTTTAGTCAAGAACAAAGGGGTTAATTAGGACTTCAATTTGGGAAAATGCAGATTTGAGTAGTCTTAAAACTGTGTCAGGGGTTTTACAATATGAGAGCTATATTTATTTTGTTTGAAATGCAAGTTGAGAGTGAGGTGCTTGGTAATTCCATCACTTATGAACCAGGCTTTATGACTGGTGCTGGCAAAAACTAATCTGTTTTAGAATAAAGGGATTGAATACTGCCTCAGTCTCTGGGTAGTGTAGGGGAAGGGGTTTATTGCACAGAAGATCAGCAGAGGTCATCAATTTGGTGTTCCTGAAAACTGACTTGGTCCACTTCAGAGCCACCCTGGATGGCATGTGTGCAGCCCAGCTCAAAGACGAACTCAAAGCAAACTCATATGGGACCTGATTTCACAATGACTTCAGGCTCCATCTCTCTCTCTCTCTCTCCCTCTCCCTCTCCCTCTCTCTCCTTTCATTGTTTCTTCCATTTGTGTACATACAGAAGTATTTAAATGATGTTCAGAGAATAATAAATATTGGATACTTGTAAATGGTCAAATGGAGTTATCTCCTCCATTCAATATTTTTTTTCCTCCCTGATCTTTACATTTTTTTAAAAGGGTGAAGATAATGATTATGAAAGCAGTGAATTTGTTCTGTCCTATAAGCAACAAAAACTTTTAAGTGGATCCTGCCCAGCTCAGGAGAAAATTTTACCTTCTCCCTTTCGTAGGCCATACAAAAATAAAAATGATGCAAGTCCCAAGAATCAAAGCCAAGGACATTCGTGTCCATGTGGTTGAAGACTATTGTGGGAGTTGATAGTAATGATCTTTCTATGCTGGAAAGAGTGGGTCTTATTTTTAATCTCTTCCTTCTTGTTCTCCATCTTCCAGAGTGAAAACACACCAGGATAATGCCTCTGAATATTCCTTCTTTACCGCAGTCACATGACATTCAGGTGAATCTGTTTGTGTCTAGGGAATTGTCTCATTTTCTGCTTCATTTTTGCCAGCACTGATCTGTCATTGGCACACACACAATGGAGACGCAGAGGATGGGGGGGGCTTTCTCTCCTACTTGCTGACCCTTCACAGAGCAACAAAGCTCTCTCATCACTACATCTCTTATTTGCACAAAAGTTGCAGAAATCATATAACATGGAAAAATTTTCCTTGAATAATTTCCACTGAGCGCATGAGACAATGTCTCCTTTTCACTTTTAAAGACACACACACACACACACACACACACACACACACACACACACACACACAGAGTCAACCTCCTTTCTTTATGGGCACCAAAGCAAAGCATATGCACTCTATTTGGAGAATGCAAATGCCTCTAGCAGCAGCGTTTCTTTCACCAGCTCTCAGCAAGTGGCCATTTAGGCTTAATTGCTCCTCACAGCATAGTCCAATTAAGAATGGGCATCAGCAGGGTAAGGGCTATTTGTTAATCCATAAAAGATATGAGAGACAGTACTTGTTTTGCCTGCGGTTTTTATTCACATGTTCGGGTGAAAATGTAAACAGCTGGAACTCCCGGCAAGTGATATGTGTGTGTATTTAATCTGTTGGTTATGGGCAAGACAAACGTATGAATGTATTTCACAAAACACAAAGCTAAACTTTGTCTTCCAACCCAAAGGAGAACTTGGTTAAATAATTCTGAAATCACCCAAACATGATGTTTGAAACTGATCGGGAGCCAGAGTTAGAGCCTAGAGGGTAGAACCTCTGAAACTCTGCACCGAGGGCGGTTCTGCAGTGCAAAAGACGGCTTTCATCCCCCGGAGAGTGATTTCCTTTTCAAAGGGCCCAATTCCATCAGACCATGTCATTGTGAGTTGTTTCTGTTAGTTAGCATTCAGAGACAGAGTTTTGATGTTTTTGAGCATTTGCTTTCTGTACGTCATGTTGATGCCATACAGGGAGAATTGTGATTCTACACTGGAGACAGGATCAACTGACATCACACAGGGAGCGTGGGTGTGAAGCTGTGGCTCCTCAAGTCAACACAATGACAAACAGAGGAAGACAGTGCATATGATAGGGCTGGTAAGTCTTTCCAGCTAGCTCGAAGGGTTCCACGCTTTCTTCTGCAGCAACAGCATCTGGTGAATGTCAGCCATGCTCTGTGCAGCCTGCTGTTTTGTTACCAGTCTAGAGGCTTTGCTCTTCGAGGGGTGATCAAAACAGACCCAGTTCTGGTGACTGCGAGAACCAGCACGGTACTCTTCTGTGGGAAAGGCAGACAGAAATTATCAGTGGGCGTCTGGGAAACTAGGAATTTGACTGTCTTGGCTATGGGCACCTTTGCCTCCCCAGAGCAGAGTGCAATTGAATGTCTAATAGCTTTCATGATTTTCATGTTTGTTGGACAGACAGAGCCATCTCCATGTGCAGCCCTTCCCTGATCTTTCTGCCCCACTGTCCTCTTTGCTAACCTACAATTTCCCGGAGGATTCTTCTCCATTCATAACCTAATGCCTGTTTTCTGTAACCTTCTCTATATGGCTCCGAGAAGGGTGGGAAAGTAGGTAGTTATTCAGGCACCTGGCCCAACCCCCAGTCAGTTAAACTGACAGCTTGGCTTAGAGATTTTCTTGTTTCTAGGTTAAATGGAAGTCTCTTCCTAGCATTTCCACTTTGTTTTTATTCTGTTGCCTGCTGTTAACCAACACAATTGTGGTGAGTGAAAAAAACCTTTGCTGATTTTGGAATTGTACTATTATCAAATTAACTATCCTCTTTTGGAAAACTTATATACCCATCCACCTCTAGGCCTGTAGTTATGTTAGCTGCTGGCTTCAGGTAATGATATTTACCCAGCTCATTGAAATGTCACATTTAGGACTGTGCCCTATAAATGATTATTGTGCTCCTGTTATACTGTAAAGATAAAGGTCAGATCAGAGCTCAGATTTACTCACTTTCATGATGTATTTCTGAGAAATTGCAGAAAAATAAACTATGGGATCTTTCAGTTAAACTTACATATAAGCAAGAGCGAGATTTTTTTCCTAAACAATGGAAAAGACATAACCACAGCAGCTCTTGAAATGCCAGACCTGTAATCCTGGGAAGCTGAAGCAACTTGAAGTTGCAAGTTCAAAACCAGTCTGAGCAACTTTGCAAGATTCTATCTCAAAATCAAGAGCAAAAGGGCTGGGAGTGTAGCTCAGAGTGTTTGCCTAGCACATATTAGGCGAGGGAGAGAGAGAGACAGACAGACAGACAGAGAGAAAGAAGAGAAACTCATGTGAGGTCTAAGAAAAATTACTTCCATTGTTCTTCCTATTTTCTGGCAGTATTTTAACAATGATTGGACAAAGTAAAAAAATCAGGGAGAATTAGGAAGACTAAAGAGACTACTAACAACTGGTCCTCACATGGTAGCTCTGTAGGTAATTTTTCCTTTGGGACTGATGGCTCTTTGGTTCCCACACAAAGTTGTTTGGTGGCTGGAAATTCCACCCTTTGAGCTGAGCATTATTGTGAATGGGTAGACACAAAGCTCTTGGCTTTACCTTGGGCTACAAGTCCTAGAGCCCATAGTCCTCCCACTAACAACCAGGGATGCAGCTTAGTACGCAGGGTACTAAGGGTGCTATTGAGTTTTGCAGGGCAGCTTGCAGGCCCCTGTGCTCAGTATGGAGTGTCCCACCTCCTGATCTCTTGATGGCAGCTGCTCCTTGAACAAATCATGGGCTGAGTGTTGTTAGCAATCAGGGCAGCAGCTCTCACTAGCACTTAATAAAAGACCCAGACTATCTATATCAAATGATTTTTCTTCCTTAAAATTTGGCTTTTGAGCCTTGAAAGAATCTACTGGGCTCATCTCCATTTTCTCGCTCACTTATCAACCCTTCAAGGATTATTTCCACATGGAGAACGATGTGTGAAGGGTTTAGTCTTCTGAACTATTTGAACAAGAACGCTGGATAATCTTTTACTTGCCCCTCTCCTTCTGTGATTCATCTTTGTTCCTCCTTTATAAAACTTCTCAGTTGAATCTCACTGGCCTTATTTTAACATTTTTCTTTTTCTGTCTCCATTTAGGTTTTTTGTCTGTATTGAGTAATTCACAGTAATTATCACTAAAATCTCTAGGTCTTCCTATGTGGCTGGTAATGCATTGGACAAGGTAAAGAAGGGATAATTGTGTTTAATATTTGAGGCATTTTGTTAATCTTTGTTACTTGAGTAGGAGGTAGAAAAATGTAATTGTGTTTTTAAAACTGTAAAAATAGTACACGAATTGGGAAATAATAGATGCATATTCATTCCATATTATTATGCCCATAATATAAGGTTGTCTTTTGACTTTCAGATTTAGTTTCACATTTCTGGCTTCTTTTCAAAATTTACAGAACAACTTGGGGGAAAAAAAATCTGTTTTTGAGTGCAACCATCACATCTTTTTTTGTTCCACCATTAAAAAATAATGAGTATGCTTGAAAATGGTAATTGCTGCACTAACAGGTTTCTCTGCATGTGACATACTTTATTTTGGGGAGCAGCAGAATCAGCTAGGAAGATCAGAGAGGTTGCCCCTGGGAGCAAGGAGACAGGAGCTAGACTTGATGTCTCCTCTTTGTTCAGCTTGACTATTTTCTTTCTCACTTTTTTCTGTGTACTTTTTAAAAAATTTAAGTCTTTATTGGTACACTTTATATACACATCGTGATCACACTCAACATTAAGAATTTGTACCAGTATATGACACAACTTAAGTCTGTGTACTTTTTATTTTCCTTGAGGTTAGTGTTTTTGACCATTTTTGAGTTTACAGTCCTTTTCAAGAGACATAAGCAGTTGTATTGCCTTCACTTTCAAACCAGAACTGAAAGATGACTACTACTAGATCTAAATCATTTACAAATTATCTTTCATTCAAACAGCGTGTCCTGGGACAAATGGGATCCATGAGTGAACAAAATAAATCAAGACCCTTGGTCTTGTGATTCTTGGATTGTATTGGTCAAGACAAATGATAAATAAAAATCAGATAAATGATTTAACTTTCCAGGTTATTAGATGAGTGCTGTGGGTAGTAAGAAAAAGCAGAGCAAGGGAATCAGAGGTATGGGAGTGATTGAAGTTTTCAAACAGATGTCACAAAGTTGTCTTCATTGAGAAAGTAATGTGGTAGCTAAGCTTTGCTTTCTTAATGGTTATGTCATTGTGATTGGCTTGCGAGCCACTGAGAGGATTAGTAAAGCACATTTCTGGGTGCGTGTGGGTTCATGGAGACACAACCTTGGAGCCCTATCTGGTTCCCTACCTCTTCCTCGCCGGGGCTGTCCCCCGGCCCTGTTCCTGGCTGCCATGACCTAGGATCTTTGTTCTGCCGTACCTTTCACATGGTAGCCAGCTGATGACAGACTGAATGCCTGGGAATCATGTGGCAGATTAAACCTCTCTTCCTTTAAGGAGATACTGGGACTGTGTCCCAGCAACAGGAATGCTAAAAGTGCTCTCAGAAATTTTAAGAAGGTCTGGGCTGCGCCTGACTTTGCCAGGCGTTACTTGGACACAGTATAGGAATGGCCCCTAACTCTACAGCCACACCACCCTGGACACACCTAATCCTGTCTGATCTCAGAAGCTAAGCAGGGTTGGGCCTGGTTAGTACTTGGATGGGTGGAATGGCCTCTGGTTTATAAACCGAGGGATTTAGAGAAGAGACAGAACAACAATTTTTCTGGGAAAATATCTGTGCAGTCAGCAAACATGGATTAGAGATTTTACTGTGAGTGTTGTGTTTTCTGTTTTAGTACAATTTAGACACAATTCTTTTGGTTTATACCTTATTCTAGACCACTAGGTGGTATCCGTATAAAACCATAGTTTCAATTTAGAGATGCCTGTGCAAAAGTATGTCCCGGAGTTTCTATAAAGTGCTTTTGTTCATTCCACTTGAAGTTTGAGCCTTGGGTGTGTGTGTGTGTGTGTGTGTGTGTGTGTGTGTGTGTGTGTGTGTAAATGGTTTTTCTTGTTAAAGATGTTATCCATGTAAAAAGGATTGCACATTTCTTATTTTTCTTACAAAATAATTCATAATCATCATCATACTATTATATTCCATTATGTTAATAATTACAAGTTGCAATTTTCCAAATAGTGAAACAGTGATTCTACAGCATGTATCTTTTTGTGATACCTAAAGAACGACTTTTAAAATTCTTTGGCTGTTCATAGAATTTCTAATGGAGACTGACTATTTAATTCTCTTCTTTGAGGAAACTTGGAGTCTGATAAGTAATACGTCAAAAATGATTATGGAAAAGCAAACCATGAATGTATCCCAAAAGAATAAGTATATCTTTGGGAAATGAAAGGAATCTCTTGCATTTTCATCCTGTCACACATTAAATTGAGAGCCATTTAGATGCGATCACACCATCATACTCAATGCAGGGCCCAGGTTTGATGTTCTGAAACAGATTGGCCTCCATCCTCCCTGCCATGGGGCTGCGAGAGCAGCTACTGTTTGTGATAACTTCATGCCATGTGGCTTAGGGAAAACACATGGGGGTTTCAAAGAATGTGGAACGGGCTGGTGCTAACTTTAGAGTAATAATCCATTTTCTCGGGGTCAGACTTTGGACCCAAATGCCTCTGGGAGGGACAGGTGGATCCACACTTCTGCTGAGAGGGAGCTAAATGTGAGGCCAGTAGGCAGATAGGCTGAGTGGATGTTCTTGACTGAGGAAAAGGGAAGCTTGTTACTAAAAGGCTTATTTCATTTTGCAAGAATGCACCATGAAAGACAAGGGACCAGAAGGTGCAGAGTGGAGAAGCAGGAACTGCGTGGACCCAGTTCTTTCCCCTAGCATGTATTTTGTTGACAAAAATGAACTCTTCCTTAATTGAGCTTTTGCTCATTCTTCCCAGCATTGCCAACCAGGGGTTTGGGGCTGGAACCACTGATCTGTGCCGGCCGCTCATCAGATGGCTCTGGCCCTGACCCTCGACATGACAGCTTCTCTCTTCACCTAGAAATCGAAGATAACATGATTTGTTTCTAACACTGTGGGTGAGAGTTCTGTGCATTTTAGTAGAAAAGATGAAGAACATCCTAATTCCAGCCTTGATATAACACATGCAGAGGAAAATAGATTCCAGCGGATGTGCCTCTCATGCAACCAAGTTTAAAAATCACATATAAAATGTCCTTCATTATCGCTGACCCCATCTGAGACATAGCTTTTGCACTCTTCAGAAAGCTTTGGATTAAAGTCATTAAAAGGCCAGAAACAATTTCAATTTTTTCTCTTTTTCTGACAAGTATATTGCCTTGAATGATAAAACCTCAGAGAAAGTTCCAGACTACACTATATTATTTTTGGCTAGAATGAAGATTGATGTAAAGTTTTCATTCTACCTTTCTAAATTTCACAGTGTGTGTCATTTACAGCCAGGCATATATTAAAGGACTTGGTGCTGGCAAAAAGCAAATTTATTTATGTATTTTCAATATTATTTCTTTGGACAAGACTGAGATGACCTTGCCGACTCTCAATCATTTTTTAAAATGACTTATAGCTCAGTCAGTCATCTAAAGGCTGATGATTAAGGAAATGGATTACTTAGACCCTTTGCTCTTCTGTTTTCCCTAATTCCTGAAGTTTAGAGACTTTGCATCTTATTGCACCATCACCAGATATAAAACAAGATAATAGAAGACAGCTATGTCTGTTAAACACTCACATCCTTATGAAAGGCTCAGTTGTTTTGTGGACGTCAATATCGTTTTTAGATCTATACTAAATAGATCTGTGTCCCTAAAGAACAAATGTCTGCCCATCTCTCAGTGCCTCAGTTTTCGAATCTGTAAACTATAATCGCCCTAGAACCCTCCACAGTGTTTTTGTGAGGACAAAGAGAGACGATACATGCAAAGAATACAGAATGGAAAGGGAGCGGCATATGCCTCTATTCCCAGCAGGCTAAGAAGGCTAAGGCAGGGTGATTGCAAGTGGGAGCCCAGCCTAGGCAACTCAGTGACTTGGTTTAAAACTCAGTGACTTGGTTTAAAAGGGCTCAGGATATAGCTCAGTGTGCAGACCCTGGGTTTTGTCCCTAGTATTGGAAAATCAAAAGAATACAGACCGGTGCCTGGTGTACAGTACACACTCCACAAGCCTTGGTTAGCATTACTAGACACAGTATGTCATTGCAGAGCTCTTGGAAGGAGACATGGGGCTTGGGTTTTTTTTCTTTCCCACTGTCTGTTGGTTTGATAATAATTGCTTCACTTATCTATTTCTGTGAAACAAAATACCTGAAACTTAATGGTGAATAGTAATAATGGTTTGTCTTTCTAATTGTAGTTTGATTGGGCTAAGATGGGTGGATTTTTTCTGCTGGTACAGACTGAGGTCATTCCTGCGATTACACTGTGTGGCTGAATGTCCCAGGGGGCTTCTCATCCTTAGGTTTTCTCTCATGTGGCCTCTCACTCTTCAGCAGTCTGGCCTGGGATTTTATGGAGTGCAGTAGCTGGCTGCTAAGACACCAAAAGCAAGAGCTGCTAGGCTTCTTACAGACCAAGCTAGGTCTGAACACTGTCGCTTCTAAGTCACGATACCAGCTCAGAACCAAGGGGACAAAAACAGCCTCTCTGTCTTGGAGAGAAAGCTGCATAGAGATGAAGGAATTAACTGCTGGTGGTGATTTTGGAGACTCTGCAGCAGCTGATCCCAGCGTGTGTGTCTGTAGGTTCCTTTGGAAAGACACCAGTTGTCGTAGTCTGTTCCTGCTGCTGTAAATAAAGTACCTTAGACTGGGTAATTTAAAGCAATGGAAATGTATTTCTTAAAGTTCAGGCGGCTTGAAGTCCAAAATGAAAGTTTCAGCAGAGTCAGTGCCTGGAGAGGCTCTGTCGCACTTACATGGTACCTTCTATTTGTTCTCATGAAGGAGAGCCAAGGACCCACAGAGGCTCCCTCAGGCCCGTCTCTTAACACTACTGCACTGACAAGTAGGTTCACCACGTGAATTTGGGGATACGTGCACATTCATACAAGAGCACCAATAGAACAGCGCAAGCCAGGTATATTTTGGTGTCTGCTCTGCTCCTGCCATGCTGAGTCCTGAGCACTGTGTCATTTACTCATCTATCTTTTCTGATTACTTTCTAGCCCCAAAACTCTGGAGATTCTGTAGCCCAGAGATTTCAGATCAGAGGGTTTACAAACTCCAGGGAGGAGAGGGTCACTGTGGAGTCAAGCCTGGACTTTGGAATGATTTGAGAGATTTTTTCAGAGGTTCTTCTCTCCCCTGCTTCTGAGGAGGGGAATCACCCCTTTCTAGCCCTATAGAGGATAAATTCAGACAATTGCCATCTGGATTCAAATCGACTGACTTTTGGAGGAAACTCCTACCACCATGTAACTCTGTTCTTCTCCCCTCTCCCCTCTACCTTAAGGCCCTGAAGAGGTTTACGTAGTTTGGTCATTTCCATGAGATATTGTATCATCCACTCCCTCCCTCCAGCCGAAAGTAACAAAGAAATGATGATCAGGGCAGGGACTCCCAGTCACCTCCTCTCTCCTGTGGCATTTTGCTTTCTTTTCTTTTTTCTTTTTAGGTTTTTTGAGACAGGGTCTCACTTTGTGGTTCAGGCTGGCCCTGAGCTCAACCTCAAACTCACATCACAGCAATCCTCCTGCCTCTGCCTCCCAAATGCTGGTATTAGAGGCATGAGCCACCATGCCTGGCACTGTGGTATGTGGTACTGGTTACTGCTGGGCGTGAGTCTCCATGCCCAGTATGGTATGTGGTTACCGGGGGTCGAACCCGGGTCCTTGTGCTTGCAAGACAGGCGCCGGAACCACTGAGCTAACTCCCCGGCCCGCATTTTGCTTTCATCTATTTGTGTGCGGGACTTCCATGGAAGTTCTGTTTTGACAGCATTTCCAATAAACCAGTCTCAGAGAATGAGGCCCACAGCTGGAGCCCTGTGTTTAGGCAGAGCTGTGCGAGGCGCAGAGCCACCTGGGCATCTAAAGGTGGAGTAGAGAGTGCTCGCTGGTGACCGGAGGGGAAGAAAGGACAGGAAACTGCACTGACCAGACATCTGAGGATGTATAGGGCTGGGGGAAGATGCTGACAAGGTACCTGCAAAGTCAAAGGGAGGGTGATGGAATTGCCTTTTGAGAAAATGAATCCCAAGGTTGTACATTCTACTTGGGACAACTGTAGTCTGTACATACTTCCTCTCCCTCTTTCCACACCGATGCTTAGCTTCTCTCCTAAATTAGGATAGGTATTTCATGAATCCAGATTTCAAAAGGAGTAATATTCTCCTACCTTTACACTCACACGAACCGGCCTGGCTTGGTACCCTCAGGAACTCGGCTAGTTGGGGCTGAGCTTAACAGAGGGCTGGATCTCCCACGTCCTATTCTAGCATCCTTTTCTCACTGGGAATGCATTCTGCTTTGTAAATGATCAGCAAGAAGTTGCCCATCAATAGACATAGAACCAACACCAGGAACTTGTCTTCAACTGGCTCATTTTCCTTAGTCATATAAATCAAGAATATAGTTTCTTTCTCTTCCAGCCGTTATGAGATTTGCTGATATAGTGTATATGATTCTTTGGATAAAGGCATAATGTAAAACAAAATTGTATTAATAAGATATTACTAGTATTAATCAATATGAAATGCAATAGTATGCTGGGGTGAAGAAGTCAGGAAAAATCACTGTGAACTCCTTTGGGATCTGTAAGACCAGACACTTCCCAATGCTTCTTGCTAAATACTTAGCTAGAAATTGTCCCCAAAAGAGCAGTAAAACATACACCCCTAATGTTTGTGTTAGATTGAAATTATAGCCTGGAAAATTCTAGCATTGTCTTCAATCATAAAAGGAGTGAGAGATGCTAAATTTCATGTAATTATCCAGTCAGAATGGAAACTACATCATATTCTGTGCTTTGTGTGATAACTGTTCAAAAAGGTCAAGGTTCTTACATTCCTTGTGTATAGACCATATTCTAATTGAACTTCCTAATGTGTCTGACAGATGGGAAATAGCTCATGTGGAGCCTGAAGATCCAGTCTCTGGTTCACATAACCTAATAACATAGGATTATTACTTTAGTATTTTATACAGATCTGTAATAAAGACCTAAGTTCCAAGATAGCAATCATAAAACTTCGTTGTTATATTGTTTCTCACGGAGCTACGAGGAGTTCATAGTTGTGGTGATCCCTCATTAAACTAAGAGAACCTGGTTTTATTGTTTTTATATTGCAAAGTCAGGCTTTGAGTTACGTGAGAGTAAAACAGCTTTTCTGGGTTCCTAAAAGCTATGAGTGGAACTGGGAATCAGGCCAGGCTTCCTGATTTTCTGGGCTTTCTAATCATTCAAAAAACTATGGAAGTCTTTCAGACTTTAATCCTGGTGCTAACAAGCCCCAGAGCCATGTACCTTTTCTACATGTCATTTTTCTTGTCTGTTATTTGGCATTCATAAGAAGCAGCCAGTGCCAATTTGCACCTTGGGGTTTTCCTGGGCAGAGGACCAATAAACTAAACCAAAACTGAAAGTACAAGCAAAGCCAAAGCCAAACCAAGCCAAACAAACCACCTCATAGTCATCGGTCCAGATACAGTATTAGCATTACACAAAATGTGGCTTGAAAGACCTAAAGAACAGCACAGGGTCATGAAAACATTCGACCCTCCAATTTATAACTATTCCCAGTAAGAGTGTAACATCATCTCTCATTCTGATAATTCACTCACGGGTCCCAGACAAAGGGGATTTACTCATATTCTTTTCTGGCCCGTCTACTCTGCGTTTTACCTCTCTTTTTATGATCACTCCTGTTTCATCTCTTTCACATTCATTTATTCCCTCGATTTGTTCTTCTTGTCCTGGTAGTCCTTGGTGTATGCCCTAGTTTGTCGATTCATTTCTGCTTATCCTCTTCCCCTGGGTGATTTTATCTTTTTTGTTACTTTAGTTCCCATGACTATGCCCAAACTGCCAAAATTGGCATCACTGGCCCAGGACTCTCAGATGAACATCTCCATGCAGCTAGACCCCCGGCTCTCCCGGAGCCAGTTAGACATCTCAAACTGAACACATACTTTTCTTAATCATTTTACCCCACTCTCCACTTCCTCTCCACTCTCCTGTCACCTATTAAAGTTGAGCCCATCACCATTCCATTGGTTTAACAGCCAAAAATTGGGTCTAGCTCAAGAATTCCCACTTCATTACTTGCCATATTGCCTGTCAGTTTTATCTCCTATATGTCTTTCTCATCTGCCCATCTCGATCCATTTTTACTGACACCATCCAGCTAGTCTGTCCTACTGGTCTTATACTTTGTCTGCCCCAGCTGTCCTCAGACACTTGATATGTATCACTGCCTCTTACATAAGGGTGGAAACCACCAGACAGGAAAGGAACATCAGGGTAGAAGCATTCTGCTTTTGGTTCTGCCACCAATGAGCTCATCTTGGACAGGGTGTGTGATCTCCTAAGGAGCCAATTGTCTCATCATTTACAGTGGGAACAGAGAGCAGTTTGTCCTCTAGAAGTCAGGGATTAGCCAGCTGATCTCTGGAGGTCCTGCCAGTTTTCAGAGCCAGGATTCTGTGTAAGAGCTCACATATTCTGGCACACTGAAATAATAACCAGCTACACACTGATCAGATCCACACAATACACAAAACCAACGATAGTAGCATTTTTGAGATGCAACTTTTCATGCTTTTGTTTATCTGATACCTTGTTGACATTCTCCATTTTGGAGTTTTTCATCGTATGATTCCTACAACTCAGAAAGATGAGACAAATTCAGTATTTCAGCCTCCAGTGGAACAGGGACACACTCATGTGAATTCCGACCTGACATGAAATGCCTTTTTTTCCTAGATTTAAATTTGAAAAATAGTAGAAAGAAGAAAGGTCAATCTGGCAATGAGAAGAATAACATATTTTAGAAGTAACACTGGCAGCAGCTTGGTGTTAATATAGCCACGGTCCAATTCTGATGTTGCAACAGAGAGCCAGGGAAGGGGGAAGGATGGTCCTTATTAGAGGATCTAATGGCTGCACTTGGGAGTTATTTATGGCTTCATAGCTCCCAACCTTCCTTGTTCTCTGACCTACTTGGACACCATGTAGGTACTCAATATTCTCATCTAATAAATCTCAATGTTGTTTAAACAAGTTATGATGGCTGTATTTGGAGCTTAAATGATAGCTCAGTTGGAGTATCCTCTTCTCTAGGAAGTTTTTGTTCACCCTGAGATTAACTGTCCTTACTATATATTCTTAGGATAGACAGTATTCTTCCTTTTCTAACATGTATTATATGTGTATAAGTTTTCTACATTACCTGGCCATCTTCTCAGCTACTTTGTAAGCTCTCTGC